>VWZD01012768.1:1087745-1239882 GCA_013396695.1 Sakesphorus luctuosus
GGCCCGGCGGCCGCGCCCGCACCGCGGGCCACGGGGGGCCATCCTCCCTCCGTCCCTCCTCGCCGGCTACGGGTAAGGGACCGCGTCCCCCGGTGCCTCATGGCCGGCTCCCATTTCCCTGTCCCCGTCCCCCTGTCCCTCCCGGCCGGCTCCCATCTCACTGTCCCCGTCCACTGGTCCATCCCGGCCGGCCCTCATCTCACTGTCCCCGTCCCCCGGCCCTCCCGGCCGGCCCCCGCCGGTCCCCGCTCCCCCGGCCCTGCCCCAGCAGGATCGCGGGTCCCCCCGGGGGGGCCGCTCCGATCCCCCGGCCCCACACGCTGAAAACTTCACGAGGCTCACGGGCCCCAGAGTCGAGGTGCGCCAGAGACGAGTCTCAGAGATGCCTCCAGCTTCCACATCCGTAACACTTCTCGCAGTTTGTTGCATTCAGTCCGCTGAGCTGCGCTTATCCTTGGATAAGACAGAAAATCTGCGGCCACAACCCCTCAGCTGCAGCCTTGGCCGGTGTGTCCCCCCGGCTCGTTGTGCTGGAGGTGGAAGTCAGCACTGGCTCCAGGTTAAGGCTCTTTTGGAGCTGTCATAAAATCCCCAGCAGAGAACATTAAACAGCCTCTTTCTGCTGACACGTTCCCGACCAGCCCCTGTCTCTCTCAGAAGGCACCATCTGCACTGAACATCCCCACCTGCGAAATGACCCACACCAGAGCTCGAAGGGATCCTGAAAACAAACTCTGTGTTTAAGATCGATGCATTTCTCCTGTGACACTCTCCCTGGCAGTCCTTTCCCTGCCCTGAGGCACTCAGGACTGTATGCGTAGCTGAATTGTCTATTAATGTTAACATCTATTAATACAGTCAGTCACATTTCACTTACAGTATCTTCCTGGAGCTCTCTTTAAGTCAAGAAGGTCATAACTTGGTGAATTTTGTATTTTTTCCCCAGTTTAATACCTACCTAGTGTGGTTATGGAGGTCACAGAGTGAGTGCTAAACAAACTGTCCCTAGGAAATCTTTCTCTAAGATAAAAAATCAAATAAGAAACAAAGGAAACCTTCCATAGGAGTGTCAGTGCAGTTTCCCTCATACACATTCTGTTTATTAAGAAAGAATTAAAATCAGCTGACCATCTTTTTAATGAGGTTTCAGTCAAGTGGCAATAAAAATGAGCTATTATGCTTGCTCTAGTGAAGGTAGTGATGCAAGGTTTTAAGGAGAAATGGTCTGGACTGGATTTATTCCTCCCTCCTCTCTCCTGGTTGCTATAGATATAGACTGTTTCTCCTAATCTGCTGAAGAGAAAGCTTGCATAAAAATACTGAAAGCAATAGCTGTAATTTTTACCTTTAATAATGCAATAGGCTGTGCTTTCCAACTAGTCATGTTTTGCTTCTCTCTCTCTAAACACAAACTGCAAATCAGTCTGGGTCACAGGGTATTTTTCAGCTTGTTGTAGCAACCAAGCAGTGTCTGTTTGTCACTTCCCTGTAGCTTCCCTGTGCTCCTGCCTCGGTGAGGATCCCTGCCTGCCTGCCGGTTAAGGCTGTCCTTGCCTGGAAGGGGATGGGGGAAGAGCAGGTTTGATTGTACACAGGGAATCCAGGGATCTGGGAGCTAAAATTCAGAGGGATTTCAACAGCAGCAACATAAGCTGAGCCTTTCCACTTCTTGCTGGGATAAGGACCTAACTGATATCTCTCAGATCTCTGTGAAAGGCTGGAAAGGATTGATTATTTGACAAGATGCAGGAAAATGTTTGCATTGCTGGAAGTGAAACAGTTTTAGCTGTCTCTTCCATTAGAGTTCCTTTATTTCTTTTATTGACCAGTGTTTCAGATGTCATTAATCTTGAGTTCAAACTATTTATTATAATAGATTCTGCTCAACTGTAGAGTGCAGTTCTTAGACATAATCAGGAGATGCAATTGTAATTTTACAGTCCTAGTTTGGGGATTATTTGTGGTTATAGGTGAAAGATACTCAGTTGGTTTCTTTTTGTCCCACTTTTTAAATTGAAAATTGAACATAGATATCATAGATGTATAATCAAACCTCTATAATGTGTGATGGAAACTGCCTTAAAAGACAAGTAACTATAGAAACAGGTATTTATGATTTTTTCCTATTATTTCAGAAATTCTTCCTAAAAGCTGTTTCAGAAGTTCATGACCTTCGCTGTTTCATAGGATGTCTACATCCAATTTCATTATTTTCCTCTTTTTTATGGTCTACTTTTGTCTGTGCTTTCCAATATAGTATTTATTTCCAAATGACCTATTTATTTTGTAACATGTTTACAAACTTGTTTCAGAAACTAGAAGATTTAAAGTTACAGTTAAATAAGGTACAAGTTTTGGATTTTTGCTACTTCAGCCTATATAATTCATGAGGCTTTGTAGTTTGTTTCTGTGTGGGAAGGTGTTTTTATACGGTGCTATTATCAACAAAAGCACATATTCTTCCATTTCTTGACATTTATCCTTCATCATTCATCATTCTGGGATGATTTATAGTAGCATTTTAAATGTGAAAAAATGAGGGAAAGTACAGCTTTTTTTGCTCTCTCTTTTTCTTGCCCTGGACTAGGCCAGGAAAGGAATTCTTATCTATCCCACAGAAAAAAAAATCCATTGGGTATGTAATAGTATTAATTTTTCTTTAATGGAGCAATGGATGTGGAGTTTAATAATCTAAATAAATCCTTATTCATTTTTGAGACACAGTCCATGGAAGTTTGTGCAACTTCTTTTTAAGTGTTTTACAAAGTGGGAAACTATATCCTCATCATGTTTTCTGAATTCCAGAGGTGGGTTACTCCATTCTTGTGTTGATGTTCATAACAATAAGCAGCACCTTCAGTAAAAACTGCAGCTCCAGCTATTGAAGAATTTTCATTGTACAACTTTTTAAGTGGTCTAATCAATTCAGAAAGTTGCAGTGGTATTTTATTTTCATATAAGATAGACTGAAATAGAGAACTTGGTAACAAAGTAAACTGTGAATATCTAATCATGTTCTTTCACTGGTACTAAACCACAATACTTTACAGCAGAATTTGTCCCCATGTATCAGGAAAGAGTAAGTGTGTTTGCTGCAGTGCCTTCACATTGACCTCCAATGTGTAAAATGATGCCTATAACCTTCAGCAAATATGATTTTGCAATATAATTTGATCTTTTGTGCTTTGTGCAATGCCATTTTTTCAGTCTGCATTTTCTTCTTAAATGAGTACGCTGATATGCTGTGGAAATTTCTGGAATCATTTTTGTTCCATACACAATGTAAATTTGTTCCATACACAACGTAAAGTGTTCAGGTAATCACAATCACAATTTTTGTGTGTCAAATGCCTGTGAATTTAGTTTTTAATTAAATGACAAACAGAGCAGGCAGCCACATTTCAGCTCATAAACATGAAATATACTCCTAAACCTGTAGCTGTGAGTTGCTGACACGTACAGTGAGCAAACACAGTGTCTTACATTTCACCAGGGTTTCAATGTAATTAAGGACAGAAACTTTACTCAAAGGCTTTTAAAAAATGTTACATGTTAATTGTAGTAGTTTCACAAAGTGCTGTGTGGATGTGTAACTGGTGAAACAATATTTCAGAGTTGAGTTTGGAGCTCCAAGTGATTGAAGTTGATTAGAATTAAGAAACTGCCAGAGTTGGGTCTTCTTTTACCATTGGTGAAAACCATTTCTCCAATGTTGAGTCTTAAATTTCAAGAGAATGAAATGAAGAGTAGGAGAGATGGAAAAATAACATTTTTTTTAGCTTTTCAGTCAGTGTTTCAAATACAGAAGAGCTTTTGTCTATGGGTGTTTCATGGGGACTAGAAAATAACTATTTCTTGATTTAGTTCTAGCTGGACAGATGCTACCATAACAAAATGAACATTGCTGTTGTTCTTAGCCATCATTGTCAGCTGTCTTGAAGATCCCTGAGAACTGAAATTTTGTTTCTCACAGCAATTCTGAGCTGAGCTAAAGCTCACCCAAGTCAATGTTAACCTTCCTATTGACCTCAGTAGCATTTGCATCAAAATTCTGGTTGAGGCTTGTAGCAGAGTGGCTGAGAAAGGAGAATTGGAGTGCTACCATCTGCTCAGTAGAAAAAATTGCCTCACTTTCCAGTTAGATCAATTTGGAACTTCTCATAGGCACTCAGGTATTTCAATATCACATTTATTTGATGTAATTATTGATGATGGAGTGTAATTTATGGCACAATGCTAGAAATTAGAAATAGCAGCAAAACGATTTAATTAAGACAAGGATATATGGTCAGAAAATGATGGATTCAGTATAGGAAACTACATTCTTACCTTTATCAAAATATTTTTGCATATCCTGCAAATGTTTCAGGGCAACTTGAAAGGAGCTTGCTATGCAGGCATGTCCATGTCCATCTGTTAGTTTCACTGAATCACAGCTAAGAACATGCATTAATTTTTTGGCATCATATCCATGACTTCTGTAATATCTTTTTTACAATCTGACTTGTTTTTGTAGAAAGTTTCAAGTGGACAGGAAATTAATTATTCCTCTATCAGTCAAAGAAAGTAATTACAGAGTGCTCTAAAGGTTGTTCATAGGAGGGGATTTCTAGGGAGTTTTTGTCTTGTTTGTCTTCCTGATTAAGAGAAAAAAGAGAAGTTTTTGGCAGGATAAGCTTGTCTCTGCTTCCTACCTGGGTGTACCCCAACATTTCTCTGTATATGCTGAGATCAAAGAGAATATTCCTACTTGTCTTTCTTCTTTCTTTGCTACCAATGTATAATACGAGTCCCAGAAACTTCACTACATCATCACGATTCCATGATGTCAGTCAGCCTACTGAGAGGAAATTATGGTATTCCTAGTTTTTAGATCCTGGAACATTTGGGCAGTTCTGCTAAAATAGCAAAAGGTGGTTAATGTTGACAGATTAATGACAAATAGGTAGTTGCCTGTGTACTTTGTTGCAGTGAACATCTTATGGACATCATGGAATAGAATCATAGAATCACAGAATTGATTGGGTTGGAAAAGACATCCGAGATCATCAAGTCCAACCCTTGGTCCAACTCCAGTCTATTTACCAGATCATGGCACTCAGTGCCACGGACAATCTCAGGCTAAAAACCTCCAGGGATGGGGAATCCACCCCCTCTCTGGGCAGCCCATTCCAATGCCTGATCACTCTCTCTGGAAAGAATTTTTTTCTGCTCTCCAACTTCAATTTCCCCTGGCAGAGCTTGAGCCTGTGCCCCCTTGTCCTATTGCTGAGTGCCTGGGAGAAGAGACCAACCCCCACCTGGCCGGAACTTCCCTTCAGGTAGTTCTAGACGGTGCTGAGGTCACCTCTGAGCCTCCTCTTCTCCAAGCTAAACACCCCCAGCTCCCTCAGCCTCTCTCAGTGACGAGAGATTGCCCCTGGTGAGAAAAGGGCAACTGCAGTCCCTGAGGGTGCTGGGGCTCACTGACTAACAGGGACCTGAGGTCTCCTGTGTCCATCAGATTTCCATTGCCTGGAAAGAGAATATAAGGACATGAGCTCAGATGTAGGTGGTTACCATCAGACATATGCATCCAAATCCATTGTCTGTGTAATCCAAAGGGCAGTGTATATTCCAGCTTCCCAAGAATGATACATATTTTGGCCTCATCCCACTTACAGCATAGCCCAAAATCAAGCTAAAATCTCTGCCGTTATTCATACAAGATCAGCATATCTAGTGTCTTGCTAAAATCTGTGTTGTTTACAGGCAGGTTTAGAAGGACATTCAGTAATTGGAGGAAAGATCAATTTGGTTTTGGTCATAAAATTGGCGGAGGATGGAGAATCTCCAAGAGGCAAAGTCCACTGCAACCTCCGTCACAGACAGGATGCTGAGCTGGGTGTATGTTTGGTTAGGCTCAGCATGGCCATTATTAACAAATCTAGGGAGGCAGTGAGTAATATTGTTCCTGATCAAACAGTTCCATGTTTGCAAATGAGGAGTAAGCAGGTGAAGATGCAGATTAAGGGTGTGTTTGGAGGGAAACGGGCATAAGGGAACCAAAGGGATAGAGGCACGTCGGGAATGTGGATGTTTAAAAGACAACATGAGAAATTAAACCTTTAGTAGAAGTAAAATTATTGCAATTGGAGATCAGAAATGGAGATTAGTACATGATCTCTAAATAAGTCAATTTAAGCTTAGATGGAGTTACTGTTTCTCTCCAAAGAGACAGTCAAATGCTGCTCCAAAACCGAGATGTTCAATGGACCACTGGGTCATGAGAAAATAAGGGAAGGTGACAAGAAGGAGAAGGGATTCACAAAATGGAACTATTAAGTCATTCATTCAGGCCAAAGCTGTGGCAAAAATCAGAGTGAAGAGATGCACGTAGACTGTGAGAAACTGCTCTGGGAATAGAAAGGATTTATTTTTCTTAATGTAAGGGGTGGGAATCATCTAACTAAATGTAATTAATTTAGCTAATCACTCTAGGCTCCTTTTAACCTATTTCTAGTTTATAAATTTCCACTAATTTTACCCAACTGTACATATCTAACATAGGTCAGATGAATGTCTCCCTGAGTGCAGCTATTGCTTTCCATGTATTATCTTAATATATTAATGTATTATCTTAATACATTTCCCAGGCCAAGGTGAGTTTCTGTGAATATCTATGTGGTAGGTACTGCACCTTAGTCCTTCAAAAATCAGATGCTCATGTTAAACTTGGGGCAGGTAAGCAAGTTTGGAGAGTGAGTCACCTGTCTTTCCCCATTGAGGTGACACTAATGAGGCAGCTTAATCTACAGTTAGGTTGTTTGAGGGTAATTTACTACATTACTTCATTACTACATTTCTGCCTTTTGAGATCTGTAGGTCTTGCAAGGGAGCTGTTGAGGAAGGTTCTGTGAGTAGTCAGGCAGGTTTGTCACATAAGGGACTGAAACAAGTGAGGTGGCTGATGGATATTTGTAATCCTGGAAAGAAATTTCTCTGAGGAAATCATCCTCTGGTAATTGCAGACAAATGAAGGTGACCTCTGAACGAGACAGAGAAGAAATGGGGGTAAAAGAATGAGCTTGCACAGGGATAAAAGGAGACAAGTGAGCGGGAGGTCTGCAGGAAAGACAGAGAAAGGCAGGGGAGTCTCACACTGGACAGCTGAAGGAAGGGGACCATGAAGACATGAGTTTTGGAAAGGCAAGTGAAAGCATGAAGGGTAGGGATGTTAATATGTACACAGCATTAATGAGTTTTCTTACGTGAGTTTCAGGGGCTTTATGTGTGAGGGGAGTGAAAGGGCTCGGTATCTGCCTCAGACATTTCAGTGTCAATACACTGTAGCATTCCCAGTAACAGGTTACCATTCAGAACATCTGTACTCATCAAACAACTAGGGACCATTTTTTTCTGGAAAGATTAGAGGCATCTTATAGATGTTATTCCTTTTAAGAAGGAATTTTCTGAGAAGTAGCTTAGTAAATTGCTGCATTACTGTGTTTTCCGTTTTTTTTTCCCTATAATTTCTTTGAGCAAAACACACTTAAATACCAAACACAGTTTGTTGATACACAGTCTCTGGACAGAGAGTGCTTAGCACTGCACACCTATTGTACTTCAAACTAACGTGTTGATTAAGCAAGCTATTTTAGCATGTAAAAGCAATAACTAGAAGTTTCGTGGGAAGTACAGCTGGTTGTAGTGGGTGTAAGGTCTTTTCTTTCAGTCATAGCTTAACAGCAGGCAACGATGGTTACATAAGCTTGAAATCACAGCCAGCAAGCACAAGGTAATGTGCAGAGATATGTGTGCCTCCCAAAATGTCACATATTTCCAGATGTCCTCATAGAAAACAATGCAGTGGGGATCAAACACGCACTACATAGTGTAAAAAACTTACAATGTTCAACAAAAACTCAGGAAATATTCGGATACATGTAACCCCCCCTCTTTTATTCCCTCTCCCCTAATTAATCTTTGATGTCTCAAGTTTGAACCTCAACATGTTCTACAAAATGCCTTATGAAAATGCATCTTGAATGCTGAATGTATTGTGGGTTTCTGGCACAGAGAAATCTGCTCTCATTATTCTGCAGGGCATTAATTACCTTTTTGTCTGTGGCTGTCCTAAAAGAGTTAAAGATGTTATAACCTTTTCTCTTTTTAATATTCTGCTCTGCACCAAGAAGACTAGCTTTTCTCAACAACTGGGTAATACAGTTCACTAAAACTCAGAACACTTGTTTCAGTCAACAGCTTTACTTCACCTGGAAGGTCATGCCTCATCTTCAGGCCTGAAGAAGAGGTTTATGTGCTAAGAAAGTCTGTGGTTTTTTTTTCAACTACTATCAGGCTTAAGCTTTGCAGTACAGAATGACAATAACAAAAGTTTAAGGTATTCCTGACAGTAAATGCTGATCTTACTTTTTTTAAAGGGTTTTGGTTTGGCTGAAATTTAAAGAAAACATGGATTGAAACCACAGCCTTGCTCACGAGTAGTGAAAGTAGTGCTGGTATGAGTGCTGGTGCCCACAGAATAGCAACAGGGAGATGGGTCTGGGGCAGGATTAGTTTGTGCCACTATTTCTCCTGTGCTCTCCATGGCACAGAACTTTGACTTGTGTCTGTATAAAAGATAGTCTCCTGTTAACCTGGCCTCTCTTACAGAACTGGTTTATAACTCAGACACTAAATTGTATTTACTCTTCAGTGCTGAATTAAAAATGTGGCATCAAAGATTATAAGCTTTAATTAATGCAGATAAATCACCACCAAAGAATGTGAATGCCTGTTCTATTTTTTTAAAGATTGTATACATTATGGTTTATTCCTCTTGGCAAAATGTTTTGTTGTAATTTTAATTTATATTGTGGAATCCATGATCTATAAAGTATTTATAGTTCAGCTTTATTTGATATCTGATATGATAGATGTTAACTATCAAATATCTTTAGTGAGCTATTACTCAGATCTTCACTCCTCTTCTGGATGATAGCACAGCTCGGTACCCTCAGGATGTAGTCAGTGCAGTGCCTTACTTACAACAGCAAAGTATTATCCCAGCCCTCTGTGTGCCCCAACTTCATCTCAGCCCAACTTCCCAGCTAACACGGGTCTCCATTCCATGGGATCACCCTGTGGATTATGCAACTCCTTCTGTTTGCTGGAGAAGGCTGTAGTCACTGATGGCTATCCCACTTCTTACTTGTGTCCTAAAGGAAGGAAAAAAGGAGGGGAAGGAGAAATTTGGAAATTAGTCACCTGTCATGACTTTCTGGAATTGGCTGGATATTAATGAAAGTAAGATACAAGCTAGATACCATCAGGCATTTGGATAGGTCAGTGCACCTTGGAGTTAGACACACAGTTGACAGAGATAACTCTCCCCCCAAAAATTCTTCTGCAGAGTATTCCATTAAATTTTGGGATTTTGCTTGGTCTATATTGGTTGCATTTGTTTTGTTTTGTTTGTTTGGTTGGTTGGTTTTTGTTTTGTTTGTTTGTTTGTTTTACCCTTGAAATCTGAGGTCAGGTTTGCAAATTTGTCTTTCTTCAGTTATCAAGTGAAATTTCAAAGTTGTTATCTTTCTTAGTCTTACCTACCTGGAAGTTTGTTTTAGTTAAGTAGGTCAGCTCATAATTACAGTTTACCAATATATATTACACTCGGGGGATGAATTCCAAGGGCAAAGAGCAGCTATAAAAATTGTATATTCAGAATCAATGCAACAATAATGAAAACAGAAATTTTAAAGGAAAAACTGAAGTCAACTGATGCTGTGTGGTGAATTTCCATCTAAAGAGCTGCAGAAAAATAAAACAATCATGTTCTTTGGGAGCAATCACTCACAGTTGTAGACAATATAAAATTTATAATGCTATAATCAAATGGCAATTGAAAAGTAGAATGGGGAAGTAGTTTTAGTACTATTTGTGCTTGGTTTTATGCCTCCCAACAAAGATCCACAGATGAGGGCTGGGTTTTTTTCTGTCCATTTGCTTTTGTTTGTCTGAGTAACACCTGCTGTAAAGAATTGGTAATCTGAAAGCTAACAGCTGAGGAGGGAGGAGGAAATGGCCACAACACCCTCTGGAGAAGAAACAGCTGTCAAATGGTGCTGTTCCAGAAAGCAGAACACCCAGCTTTGCTGCAGGACCTGATTCAGCTTGAACGAAGGAACTGCTCACACCCAGTTGTCAAACTTTCTTAATTAAAGAATTACTTGAGAGAATTTTAGAACAATACTTTATCCTCTTCAGACTGTGGAACTACTTTCACAGTTTAGCAGGTAGGGAAGAGCTGTGGGAGGATCAGATGTTGGAGTAACCACTGATGGAGTGGCTACACAGGTTGTTAAGAGGACAGTGGTTGTGCCTCTTTCTCTCAACTTCCACTTTAGGGATGTTCATGCCAGAGAGACTAATTTAAAGAGTGCGTGGAAATGGTGATGATCTTCACCTGAGTCTCTGCATGGAACTGCCAGAATCTGAATTTGCATGTACATATGCTTGGCCACCTAACACTTTTTTAGTGGATTGGGCTTCTTGTCATTCAGTATCTTTCTTTTTGTCTATCTGATATTAGAATAATGCTAACTTGCTTTCAGATGAAAGTTTGTCCCTGCACAAGGAGACTCTGCTATCAACAGAGGCATATAAAACACAGTCTTTCAGGAGCAGTTTCACCAGTTTTCCTGAAGCTGTTTCTGTGTTTGACGTAAATAAGAGGGGTTGCAGGTTCTGCTCCTTTAGATGTCCCTGATATTCGTCCAGGGTTCCAGGATTTAAGGTGATTTATGACATCAGATATTTAAAGAGGACTTTCCTAGACCTGATTTTATAGAATATAAATCTAAGACCTATTTCTGTGTTCTGTTTAAGACAGAGCATTAGCAAATGCTTTTCCATGTTTCCTTCTATTTGATGAAGATTCTCTGCTTAATTTTTCTCCATGAGAGGAATTCTTGTCAAAGGATGGACTTTGGTGGTTTGATGGTGTACACTTTTATAATCCTGCTCCTGTAGAATGGGGTGTGAGGGTTCCCTTATTTGGGAATGTCACTCTGGAAAACTGAGGGCAGAGTGTTCTGCCATCCATGGCTATGTCACTCCTCAGGGTGCATGTCCAAATGAAAGGCAGGCGTCCTATTCCATGCAGAGTTCAATAAAACAACTATTATTCAAAGAAACAGATGCAGAAAAAGGTAACTTAACATTCTTATACCTGTGATCTTGATTTGGCTTCAGAGTTGCCTAATTTTCAGAATACTTAATTAAATTCCCCAGAAACAGAATATTTTTGGTCAACTCATCCTCCAAAATGCATATCGACTTGACATGAAGAACCTGTTTCTGTTTAGAGAAGGCTCTGTCATACCTGGGATTTCTATCACCTCTCAGTCCCTTCAGCTCCTCTCAGCTATGCTGACAGAACTCTATTTGACCAGCTTCATCAGTGCCATGTAACCTCTGGAAAGCCTTTCCCAGTTGTACAGATGTCAACTAAATACCATTTTGTGATTAAAAAAAAAAAAAAGAATCCCCTGAACCATTTACAGACTGCCAATATGACACTTCCTGAATACATATTATTGAGCTGGAAGTCAGTGTACTATGATATTATCTCTTATGTTGGAGTCAATATACAGCTCTTTTTCCTAGTCTTTGTAGGTAAAAGTTGAAGTGTCAGCTCTGTCGTAAATAGATTAATTCCAATATGTACTTTCTTACAGCTTCTTCATTCCACAGTATTTTGCATTATATTTGTTAATAATTTATTTTTAGTCACATTTCATTTGTGAATAAAGTATGTCAGGTATCATGATGGTACTTTTTCACTTCATAAATCACAGGAAGAGCTATTTCTGTAATAGTTTATTACCTGAAAGCTATAATTAAGTCTGTCTGTTTAATTTTGGTTCTGATTACCGATGCAAATACTTAAGCATGTGCCTAACTGTAGGTAAGTGCTGTTGTCACTTAAACGTGTCACCCTTTCTGCTTTCAGCATGGGAAAATATAGATCACAGCAGTTTTAGTTATTGCTTGAGTTTTGTAGAATCTGGACTCTTATTTCACTCAGTTCTTTGGTAATTGAGCACTTTGATGACATCAGGTTTTTTCCCACTAGAAAAGTCTGTAATTCGAACTACACAGTGCTGTCACCTGCATATATTTTTAAGGTTAGTGAAAGAATTCATTGCATTTCCAAATAAGATAATTAGAACAGAGTTTTAAAAATGAAACTAGATAGAAATTCCTAAAATTGCCTTGAGTCTGGTACTTGGAGTGCCTTCTACAATAACAGTACTTGGTGTGTTTCATTTACTTCTTAAAAATTGATTTGGCACATCACTTCAGGATGAGTTAGAAGGTTTGGGTTTCATTCTCCCCTGATGAGCAGGTATGTGCTGACATCTGGGAAGGTCTGTAAACCCTACATTTGAGGAGATGCAAATGAACTGAATATTTCTCTGAAACCAGGTTGGTGCCAAAAATCCACTAACTGATGTTTCACAACTGCATGAAAACTGAAAGAGGTTGTTCCTCCTTTTCCAAAGATGCTCCTCAGTGTGCACATTGCCAGCTCTTCTCCAGAAGAATGACTTTAACTCTCACCTGAAAGACCAATGAGAGAACACTGGATATTGCGTAGTTATAGAAAAAATAAATATAAATTCCTGTTGTGATCCCCAGGTGGCTCATGAATGAATTTTTTATTCAGTCTGCAATTTCTCAGTTCATATATCATCTATGCGTAGTTATTCTCCATACGTGACAAACTGGAAATAGCTTTTTATTCTTGGTCTCATCTCAGGAGGTGAACAGTTATTTCTGCAAATAAATCTTTTCGCAAATGTAAGCTTCTTTTTTTTTTTCAATGAAAGTGATAAGTTGCTCTAGGATAAAAAATTATTAGGAAATTTTCCTTAGAGACAACCGAGAATTCTCTCCTCGGAAGAGAGACCACTGGGTGGCTAAGGGGAAAGAAAGTAGGACAGACCACAGCAAGTGAGAAGTCATTATGGAAATAGGTAAAAACTTCAGTTCACCTTTTCTGTTGCATTCTTACCTATGCTGAATATGAACTGGGTTCCTCTGAAGGGCTTGACCGTGCTTTTTAACTTGACCCAGAACTCTCTTAAGACAGTGTTTAAATTTAAAGGGCTTGTTAGGAAGATGTTACTGTGGCAACAGTAACATAGTATTTCTCAGATTTGACGAAAAGCTTTGGTGTCCCCCTTGACTGAATCTTCCAGATTGCACAGTATGAATTTTTTTCAAAGTCATAAATGGGATTTGTGAAATGAAGTAACAAAAAATAGTCAAGTGCTGCAAACACAACATTTCAGATAGCATTTTTTTAAAGAATCTTATCTAGAGGATTATTTTGCCATTATATGAGGCTCTAGAATATTAACAGGGTGATGATTCCCTTTTTCTGTGCATATGCTGAGGGACACATCTCTGCTGGTGGATCACTCCCCAGGCTGGTATGAAGGTGACAGAGCTGAAGGTCACAGTAACAGAGGGGTGACAATTGGGAAGATCACCCCAAGGTGAGTGTCATGATGTATTGCCCCATTCTTACCTCCTTCCCCTCAGCCAATGCTACTGATTTCTGTCAGAGAACGATTTTGGTCTAGTCTGATGTGGCCCTTTGCATGGTTTGCCTCTTGTGACCAGGGCAAACTGAGTAAGCACGAGCAGCACCCCTCGGTGATGCCCACGGTCCCCCCAGACTGACGGGGCCAAGGAAAGCAGTGCTGAGGGTGTGCTGAGGAATGATAGAGCAAAGCTGATGCAAAGATTCTAGGGGAAGATATTCAGAAACTTTCCTTAAAAGAAAAAACAACACAGCAATTGTGAATCAAAAATTATGATAGAATTGGCTTGTTAGGCCTTGAGTAACTAACATGTTAAAAGAAACAATATTCTGTGGATTTTTGCTAGTAATCTGCTAATGCAGTGCTAAGTGTTCTTTGCCAGTGTGGGCAGAAAATACACTGGGTTAAATGCGTTTTTTTGTAACTGTGTTCTGGCCAGAAGTCTCTATATTAAAGTGCTCCCCTTGGGTTCCCATAGCCATGGAAAGTATGGAACTAACTTTGGTGGAAGGAAAACATGTGCCTTTGCATTGTACTTTGCATTTCAGTACAGATGAGAGAGTGTGAATGGAAAAACATTGTATCAATACAGAATACACAGGATATTATGGAACATTCCACCCACCTAAGCCATGGCACCCCTGCAGGGGCAGTTCTGTCTGGCAGCCTGTGAGAGCTCCCAAAATCGAGTTACATGGACTTCTGAGAAAGCAACTGTAAGTGGGATTTCAGTGTGGCCTTCAGCTAATTTCTTTGCCCTTGGCAATGGGAAGGAACAGGACAGGGATTTGTTTTACTCCTTGGGTAGGAAATAATAAAAGTGCACCACGGTGCATAACGTCTGTGTGAGAGGGGAGATGAAATTGGAAGCACGCTGAATTTAAAGAGGAGATAGGTCTGCAGTGCACTCTGAAAACTTGTAATTGAATAAAGGAAAAATAGGTGTATATTTTATAGGTTTATCATGAGCTTATATCAAATTGGTGGATATTGAACCCATTTTTTCCTTGCCTTGGTTTACTTTCACAAATGAACAAAGTCTTAAAAGGTACTCCAGTGTGGAGACAAGCAAAGTAAAGATGATAATAGTGATGAGAGAGGCAACACAGCTGCAGGAAGATCTGGTACTGTTTTGTAACCTTGAAGTCACATAGTTTAAAGACTTTCAAAACTTCTTTAAAGGAGGAAGCTGAGAGAATTTAAATAAAATGAAACAGCTTTACTCCTTTTAATAGTACTTCTAGTTATCTGAATATGCAGTTTAAAACAGAAGAGTTCCTTGAATCTTCAAGCTACCAGAGCAGGTTTGTTCTTCTAAAACAAGCCTGTAAATATACATTTATTGCTTTTTTAAAAATTAAAATAATGAAGGAAACATTTAACTCTTCACCAAAAATTACTGCAGCGACAGAAAATGGCTGTTGTTTTTCTAACCTTTGGCTGTTGTAAATAGATTATTTGAGCAATGATTGTGAGTTTTCACTTGAAGAGCAAGAGATCAAGTGCCATATGACTACTAAATACCATATAGCTGCTATATTTAACTTCTTGGGCCACTAGTTTTGTGTGATCATTGGATTAAAACTCCCAAGTGTAGTACAGATGGTAAAGTTATACTTTACAGAACCCAACAGAACAAGGAAATAAATTATATTTTGGGACAATTTTGCCTGTATAGTTTTTGGATTTTTTTGTTTTCAATCCTTAATTGCAGCAGAGAGTGTTCCTTGGAGAGGTTTTAATTTTATCTATTTGACATTTGGAATTTTTCCCTTATGGCAGTTTCTCATATTTCAAGATTTGTTTTTGCTCCATCTCAGGACAAAAACCCTCTCAAAACTAGGATATATTAATGGAATAAAACATTTTAAACTATTATTTTTGCAGAAGGAAAAATACTGAAATATTTATTTTTTTCCTTAAGGTAACACTGAACTGTGTTAGCCTTAACTGCTGGGTTTGTCTGAGGGCAGAGGGAAGGAGTTATTAGTCCTGATGCAACAAGTTGGATCTTCAGATCCTTGTGTGCCTGTGGTGGGCTGGAGGGAAATGGCTGAGTTCCTGCTGTGCACAGAGGCCCCAGGCTTTTCCCTGGGTCACCTCATCCTGAGGCATCGCCACAGTTGGGAAGGGGCGTTTGAAACACCTGAAATCAAAGTCCCAGAATCAGAGCAGAATCACACAACAGTTTGGGTTGGAAAGAACCTTTTAAAGGTCGCCTGGTCTAACCCTCCTGCAATGAGCAGGGACACCTTCAACTAGGTCAGGGTGCTCAGAGTCCCATCCAACCTGACCCTGAATGTTTCCAGGGATGGGGCATCCACCACCTCTCCAGGCAACATGTTCCAGTGTTTCACCAACCTCCCTGTAAAACACTCCTTTATCTAAAGTCCCACCGTTCATATCTGGCTCAGATGCACTGCAGTGTTAAACTGACCCCAAAGTAAATATTTTGAGTCAATTAACTGAAATGCTTTTTATGCTTTATCCAGTGACATGTTTCATTAGAAGTATCCTGTAGAACCTCTTTTTATTGACAACTACATTTTTATTTGAAAGACCTGTTGACAGTCTCCATCACCTTTAGTTTATATAAGGATCAGAATGTTCAGAGAACTAATTTGCCTCTGTTAAAACAAAACAAAACACAAGATAAAACAATCTTTTAATTTTAATAACATAAGAGCAGAATGTGAGTGGAATTTTCCTGGAAGTGGTATTTCTGTTTTTACTTCTCCTTCTTGTAGTGTCTGCCACCTGGTCTGTTTTCTTTTATACCATGGGAAAGAAATCCAGTCTTCAAAGAATATCTTGGTTTCACTGAAATAGGTGTGTTTTTATGTGTTTTCAAAGGTTTTTCAAAAGATCACAAAATGTGTAGATATCTGTCATCCAGTGAGAATTACAGCAAGAATGGGTTCTGCTCAATTTTTCAATTATTTTCTAATCCCAGACAGACTGAAAGCTACACCTATTGGCAAACCCCATGAGAAAGAGGGAACATTCAGCAAGTTCCTTTTCAGCTCTACCAATTTAGTACTTTATCAGAAATTAGGCTGTGTTAGATTAGATATTTAAAAATCTGTATTTTTTTTCTTATTTTTTTTCCTTTTGCTTAAATATGCCTTTGGTAAGAAACATTTCAACATTTTTTTAATTGAGAAAACTTTTGCAGGATGGTGAGTTGTGGGGAGTGGGATTCATGTCCCTTCAGGTGTCTGCAGTTGAGTCAGTCACTCTGTGTCCCATTTATAGTTATTGAAGGGAGGGACATAATTGATCTCACCTATTTCACATGTCTGCATCAGGATGAGATGAGTGTTACTCCAGGAACACTTGGAAAAACTGCCCAGGTTTGCTCCAGCTGCAGTGTGAGCAAAGGCTGTGTTGGGCAGGGAGGTGTAAAGGAGTGCGAACTCCCACCCAAACTTTCCCCATGAACTTTCTAAACTTGAGATCTGCGTCCTAACTTCAAGTGGGATGGTTTCCAAATCCTGTATCTTAAGAGTACTTTATAATGCTCAAGTTTATCATCTTTGTAGTACCTTTGTTGTACCTGAAAATACATATTGCATAAAAGGCAACTACATTCTCATGCAAAGTTTTAAACTGAGAGAACCACAGTAACAGGAACTCTGTAGCAGGATGGCATCATGGCCTTCCTCCTCTTGAAGCACATTTTAGCTCTACAGAAATGGAGTATATTATTTTTTTGGCATTAAATGATACTTCTGAAAAATCAATTATTTTTATTTAAAAAACCTTATTGCTTATAACTTTATTCATAGTTTGAAACAAATAATTAAAGGATCTTCCAAGTAAATTCTAAACAATAACTAACTTTAAACTCAAAAGATGCAGTTAAATTTCACTTTGTTTCTAACGTAAAAAAATGTTTAGCCATGTTATATACTCATTGAAATGCACCAGCACAGACACCCTTGACTGAAAATACATTCTCTCTTTTTCTACATTATAAGAGATTTCATGATTTTGGGTGATCATTTGCTTTATGATGTTTTGCTCATGGTCAGCCTAGTTTTTTAGATTCTCAGAGTACTAACTTGTCTTGATACTGTGAAAATTGCAGAGATAGTTTATAGGGATTTTTCTTTCACCTGTGCTTGTTACAAAACAAATTTGTCTTTCCATCTGATGTAGACTGCTTTTTATCTAGAAATACTGCTGGGTTTTAAAATACCTTTAATGAACCATACAGTGCTTATGTACTTTATGTTGCTGCCAAGTGTGTTGGAAATGTTAAAAATCTTTGTAAAAATGTCCTTCTAGCCTGAAGGGTTTGAATTGGGTGGGCTCCATAATGAATGCAAGGATTTAGAAGCTGTATAAATTGCTAGTGATATGAAGATGGTTAACGATATGCTGTGTACATTAACTGAATTTGACAGGGAATGCTTTTCTGCAGCAAGAAGAAAAGTGTTTAGCTCATTGAAGTGAGAGCAAGATGCAGCCACTGTGTGCTGGCAACCCACCCGCACCAGGCCTGAGGGGCTGCAAACCTGTGCATATGCAAGGACTGAGAACTGCTCACACACAGCAGCACCTTCTGGGATGGCCCATGGCAGTCAGGAGGGACTGGGGTTTAAGCTGGATACTAATAAATAGAGGAGAGGCTGTAACCTGGTTCAGAAAGGGAACTCCAAATCTTTCAGCAGCATAGAAAGGAACAGTGAATAAGAATAAAGGGAGTTGGAGGACTCAAGTTGTTTGACTGTTGGAACAGGTGGGGGGATGACAGGAGAAGAGAGAAAAATTAGGAAGCAGATTATGAAGGGCTTTGAATGTCAAGTGGCCATACAACAGGATTTGATTTCTGTTTCCTGCTATGTGACATTAGGCAAATCATGACATTTCTCTGTTTTATGAGTAGAAAATGTGGATAATGCTTGCATGCCAAGTAGTGAACTGTGGTAACAGCTCGGATCTTGGTGCCATGTAAATGAGATATTTATATTAACTTTCAAAATTCTTAAATGAACATGGTGATGTCAAAGCATTAGATTTACAATTTCCTTGAACTTACACTTAATTTTTGTAGTATTCATTAACATATCTTGCTGTAATCAAGATTGCTGCAGAGCTTGATTTCTGTATACAAAGCTTTTTATTTATGGAAAGCAAGTTTCTACAAGGTGATTTTCTTTCCAATCTGTCACCATATTGAATAGTTTATGAGGCAGTGTCCTTCTTTTTGTTCTTCATGCTCCTAAGCTTTTCCTTAAAATACATAGGTAGGAGATTATATTGTGCCAATAACTGTTAGTGTACTTATTCATTACATAGAGAAATGTGCAATACCATTGTCAGCTGCAGAAGCGATCCTGCATGTATGGATGTTATTTTCAAATAAGGTCTTACCTTGTAAGATGCTTGGAGTGGTACAGTTTGTAAAAGCAAAATACAGTGCAAAAAAGAAATTACATTGTTCTGGAAGGAATACTTGGTTTTACATAGATGTCCTTTTCTTGAAGGGGAAAACCCCCTAAATATTGAATCTGTTTGAAGTTCAAGAATTGTTGTGATGTGTGTGATGGTTTCACACAATCCTGTCTCTAAGAATTCCTGTTTACTGTGCCCAGCTGGCTAAAGTTCCACGTCTCGTGCTGGTGGGTGAGGGTCGCAGCTGGATTTTACACTTTCACTGCTTCTCATCTGGATTTCAGTGGAACAAAACACTGTGGTTTAAAGTTACTGTTTCTGGGGTAGATAATCTGCAATAAGGCACTGGATTTATTCAGCAACAGTCAGAGGTGAGTTGTTTTCTGCTCTGAACACCAGTTGCCTGCAGATCAAGCTCAAAGCCTATGCTCTTGTTTAGAAGACACTGACCAGCCAGATTCCTGATCTTCCAATAATCCAAGATACATAACAGTCACATCAGAGATGGAGGATGAGGGCTGGTGATAAAACCTCTGATTTTCAATGGCAGATTTTGTCTGTACTGGGGAAAGAGGCTTTTGAATAGCTGGAGACTTATAGAAAACCTTGAAGCAAGACTAAGAACCATCTGAGAACTGTGTCACATACACTCATAATGTAGGCTGAACTCTTCTCATTTCTGTCTGGTAATACAGATATACAGGACATATGCTCATAATTTTTAAGAGACAAATAAGCAACTCTCTTCCAAAATGAATGCTAGAACTGAACAAGCAAAAGTGGGAGAAATGCACAAAGAATGAGAAAAACAAAGAGAAAACTATTTCCAAAAGTTACTTATTAGTCATGTCACTTGACATGCAGTGGAAAACAGTTGGACAAGACAGCAATCACAATATACATAATGACAAAAAGTTCTTCATAAAAATACCATGGAGCTCACATTTGAAGATGCTAATAATTTTATTGACATTTGAAAAGAACATGCTTTATCTTTTCTGAATCTAACATTTTATGCAAAATGAGTGAGGGATCTGGGGAAAACCTGTTTCTGAATGAGTCAGTTTGTGGGTGTGTTGGTGGCTTAGGTAAATTAAAATAGTTTTTCTTTCTGTTTGCATTTTGATGTTTCTCTCATCTGCAGTAAGTAAACTACTTGCTGTCAATATTACTTGTATTTTTATTAAAATTATACTTACTATTGATAATGGGAGCAAAGTGCTTCCCATTGTAAGTTAAGACCAAGTTCATGACCACTTGAGGAACCTGAATATACCTAACTCCATGGAACCTGATGAGATGCATCCCAAAGTCTTTTGGGAATTGGCTGATGCAGCAGCCAAGCTTCTTTCCATGATATTTGAAAAGTCATGGCACTCAGGCAAAGACTCAGGTCACTGGAAAAAGGGAAACATTAAAAAGGGTAGAAAGCAGGACCCTGAGAACTACCAACCTGTCAGCCTCACCTCTGTGCCTGGGCAGATCATGGAGCAGATCCTCCTGGCAGATGTGTTGAGGCACAGGGAGGACAGGGAGGTGATTCAGTACAACCAGCACAGTTTCACTAAGGGCAAGTCCTGCCTGACCAAACAAGTGCCCTTCTAGGATGGGCCACTGACTCCATCAGTGGACAAGGGAACGGCTACAGGTGTCATTTATCTGGATTCCTGTAAAGTCTTTGATAGGGTTCCCCAAAACATCCTTCTCTCTAAAGTGGAGAGTTATGGGTTGAAAGGGTGGAGTGTTCAGTGTATGAGGAATCAGTTGGATGCTCACAGCCAGAGGGGAGTGGTCAATGGATAAACGCCCAAATGGAGATGAGTGTCAAGTAGTGTCCCTCAGGGGACAAACATACTGGGGCCAGTGCTGTTTGATGTCTTCATCAGCGGCTCAGACAGTGAGACAGTGTGACCTCAGCAAGTTGACACATGACACCAAGCTGTTGTGTTGTGCTTGACATGCCTGAAGGATGGGATGCCACCCAGAAGGACCTGGAAAGCTCAAGATGTGGCCCATGGGGACCTCATGACGTTTCATAACCCCAAGTGCAAGGTGCTGCACCTGGGTCAGGGCAAAGCCCAGTGCCAACACAGGCTGGGGGATGAACAGATCAAGGGCAGCCCTGCTGAGAAGGACTTGGGGGTGCTGATGGTTCAGAGGCTGGACATGACCCAGCCATGTGAACTCATAGCCCAGAAAGCCAGTTGTGTCCTGGGATGCATCCAAAGCAGCGTGGGCAGCAGGTCAGGGGAGGGGATTCTGTCCCTCTGCTCCACTCTGGTGAGACCCACCTGGGGTGCTGCATCCAGTTTTGGGGGCTCCCAACAGAAGAAGGACATGGACCTGTTTGAATGACTGCAGAGGAGGACCACAAAGATAATCAGGGGGATGGAGCACCTCTGCTATGAAGATAAGCTGTAAAAGTTGGAGTTGTTCAGCTTCAGAGTGACTTTATAGCAGCATTCAGTAGCTGGAGTGGGGCTTGTGAGGAAGATGAAGACGGACTTTTTCAGAGTAATGTAGTGACAGAACAAGGGGGAATGGTCTTAAGCTGCTGGAGGGCAGGTTTAGATTAGATATTAGGAAGAAATTCTTGACTGTAAGGGTGGTGAGATACTGGAACAGTTGCCCAGAGAAGTTTTGGCTGCCCCAGCCCTGAAAGTGTTCAAGGCCAGGCTGGATGGGGCTCTGAGCAACCTGGTCTAGTGGAAGGTGTCCCTGCCCAGGCAGGGGGCTTGGAACAAGATGATCTCTGAGGTTCCTTCACACTCAAACAATTCACTGCTTCAATGATTCTATAATTCTATGACCCAAAGCTTATTTATAAGATTCAGTGTAATAAGACCACCCTATACTTATTAAAAAAATGGTTTAGAAACATGGATATTTGGACTGAGAAGAATTTGGAGAGTTTCCTTGACAGCAGATTTGTAGTTCTTGTAAAGGAAGGAGACTGTTAAATTTGTCAAGGAAAAAGTCATAATGAGTGGCAAAAATGAAACCTGACACTGAAAATATTAGTGGTAAAAGATGAGGGTTTTTTAATCAAACTGATTCCAATGAGGCATATGATGCAATAATTTTACTCAAACAGAAATTGTGAACTAATTGCAGTGACCACCTGATGATACTTGATGACATTCTCTGCTGTTTTTAGTGTAGACTGTGCTCACCATGGTCTCTTCTGACCTTGAAATCCATCAATCACACTCGTACAGCAGAGTGCATCACATTACTCTGAAATGTTATCTCTACAAAATTTTTCTTCTTCGCTGTTCCTGTGCTGCTTACACAATCTGAATGATGGTATCCATTAATTCTGGAGTAAAATATTTTTAGGGTGGTTTTATTATTAAAACAAAGCAATTTTTACTTATTCTAAATAATGAGGTTTAAGAAAATCTAAGTTTTACCAGTATACAGAGATAAAAATGTCTATCATCTTTGGTTAGAAATCTCATTTGATTGAGAAGTGTTGTTTTTTTTTTTAATTTAATGTATTTTGTAATGGATTGACCAGTAGAAGTTTGTATGAATGATTATTTTATATTCATATTTTTTTCATTGACTACTTTTAGTCATAAAAGTAAACACATCTGAATGTTGCTTACTATTTCTATACAACTTGAAGAAGAATAGGGTGGAGGTCTTAATTCTATAATAATGAGGGTTAAACAGGAAATATGTATTTATTTTTTCCTCTTTGTACTATTCTTAAATTGATTTTGAAGGTTTGTTCCCGAAATACTGAAGTCAATAGGAACAATGTCAAATCCTGGAGTAGTAACCAAAGAAATTTCTTAAGTAAGTTGCCATCAGACTTTTTTCTAATTATTTTTCATCTGGGCAAGTGATGGAGAAGAGTGGATTCTTCCAAGGACAGCTTTTCTGTTGAGGTCAGTCACTTCCAGCTCCACCAGAGCTTTGTAAGGTTGCTACAGTTTTCATTGCTGTTCTGTCTTGGTAATAATGTAGCAGCATTTCTGGTGAAGCTACAACAGAACCAAACCAGGCTGAGTTCTTTGCTATCAATGCAGGACTAAGGTGAGAGTATCCAGTTGTTTTATGTTGAAAATCAGTAAGAATGAATACTACCTTTTAGCACATGTTACTTGTAGTGCTCAGTCTGGGTTGCTACATTTGGGGATAGGGAAATCCTCAATATGGAGCAATTTTCCATGTCTGTGTGTGTATATACATACGTTTTTATATATATATTATTAACACTGAGGTCAAGCACAGAGTTCTTATGCCTTCATGTACTGGTTCAGTGCCACTACTCACTGTTTCCTTAGACACTCACTGTGTCACAGACACCTCAGACACCTCTTCAGTCTCTTGCAGTTCACCACCACCAGAAAGCGTCAGGGCTGCCTCTGGATTCTCCTGCACTTGCCTGTTGAGCTCCCTTGGCGATGTCTTCAGTCAGACCATCCAAATCAGGCCAGCTGATTTTATGGTAACTGGGAATGAAGCTACACAGAGAAAGATCTGACTAATCTGAATTTAAAATATGGCAATAACAACTTTTGACCCCCAAAGCACTGTATGAATTTTCATTCTTTTGATGGAAAAAGGATCGTTATTGGTTTTGGCTGGGTATTTTGCTGCAGTGCAGCTTCCTAGGCCTTCTTCTGCAGCTTTTTCTGGGGTGTTTCTCACTGAGGGAACAGAATGAGTCCTGTGACTTCAGGTCAGTACAGGATTGTGCCCCAGTGGGCCCTGCGTCACACAGAACTTCAGTCTCCTTACTTCCTGCCAAGCTCTACATCAAAGGAAAGGAAGCCAGCAGGTTTCCCACATATTGCATGAGAGGAATATATCTGAGCTTCTGCCTCTGCATTCTGCAACTGCTGCAGAGGTTTTTAAGGAATAAGAACAAGCTGAAATATGGTCATCTGTCAAAAATGAACAGAAAGTGTATTCAGACACTACTTTGTCCTCTGCTACTTTTTATGATTAGACAATAGAATTTTCTTATTTTTAGAAATGACTCCCAATGACTCAGCCCCTGCTGCTGCCTTTAAGTTTCATACAAATGACAGGAAAATTAACTGGTAGACAATACAGTCAAAGTTAAAAAATAAGTGCCACAACCATAGAAACATGAAAGGATCCCACCTGCCATTAGCATGTATGAAATAAAATCTTGTATGTAACAACAAAAGCATACCTAGAAAAAAGGTCAAGTGCGTTTTAAAAGACATTTTCTTTGAAAATACCAGCGCTGTAAAGACAAATGAGATATGAGTCATTGGGAGGTGTGGTCTGATTGACATGCAGCTCATGTGTTTTGTAAGAACAGACTAAATGCTTTTCAGTAGCACTAAACTTTTCTTGTTGACAGCAGCAGCAATTGTGGCTTGCATAATAAAACTGGAGATATAAAATAATTTCACCATATTTCGCTTCCGTTTTATGCTGTAGAATTTTGTGTAACTGAAAATGTCAATAAGGAGATAAATTACTGGCTTTCACTGTGAAAAAATAATAGTATGATTTTCTCATGACAAAAGATACAGCAGTATCTGTGGAAAAGACAAGAACAGCTATTTTTGAAGCAGCAGAGGTTTCTTTTATTCCATATTCTTGCACATATTTTATCTAGCTATTGAAATTTTTATTTTCTAGCTGTTGAACTAGTGAGGCTGCTAAAATATTTCTGTCTTTTCAAAACCATGAAGAAATATCTATGGTAGTTGAGGGGTGCTTCAAATAGTGTGCTGTTCTGGCACTTTGTCCTAAAGAAAGACATGTCCTTATAGACCCTGAATCTTAATGTATGGACAGCTTCAGCTGGGTGAGCTCATGGTGCAGAAGTGTCACAGCTGCTTTGCCAAGTGACAGGAAACATTGAGAGAGAGCCAGAGAACGTTGAGACAGTGAAAGCAGCAAAGAGAATATATTCAGTGCTCACTGAAGAAGGCTGACACCTGTAAGTGCATGGCTGAGAGGATGCTACATGGATGGGGACAGAGGGGAAAGCTCGTGGTGATCACCCACTCTCATCCAAATGCTGACCTACCTCTGCTGCTCTTGGTCAGACAACTCACCTGCTGTTGTCTGGGAAAGGTTTTTTATTTTATTTTAGCTAGCAACACTGATTCTTTAATTAATTTTTAAATATTTCTTTTATTAGATTTTGCCAGCAACGTTAGAAATGCCAATACTTAGAAATGCTTGCATGCCTTTTAGGAGGTCTTATGTTTTAGAAACTTTTATGTTTTTATCACACATCTCAGAGTACTTTGTGCAACATAGAGTTGTGAAGGCACCGTGTGTTGAGTGGATCTGAGAGATCCTGAAACAGGGAGGGAATTGTCTTGCAAGGAGTGACATGATTGAAGAGGTGGGAGATTTCCCCTCAGAATCACAGGGCAGTTTTACTGAAAGTTTTGCTGTGACAGGATATACTGTCACAGCTCACCAAATGAAGGCTGGAAACACCATGTGGGGCAGTTTGGTGTAGGAAAAGAGAGAAAATGAGAATATTTTTAAAATCTGAATTGTGGAAAACCTAAAATGTGAGCATATATGTATGGAACTATGTATATAATTATGGATTTTTGAAAACTTTCCCTATCTAGTGGTTCTAGTTAACACTAGTGAATTAAATCCAAATTCTTACAAAATGGGATTACCTCTTTCCAGAATAAAACTACATTAGTGGTGCACCTGCCTGTGATGCAAAGCTCATATTCTTGACAGGGTTGCCACTTATTTCTACAGGAGATGTCTATGCTTCTGGTAGTTAAGAAGTTGAGTAACTCAACACCATTCAAAGTTATAACCCTCTATATAGAACATAAGATTACCAGAGTTGCAAAGTAGGATGTGAAGATAGGATGTTACTAGACTAGAATATTCTATATAAATTTCAGATATAAAACTGCTTTAGCAGAAGTATAAGAAAAGGCAGCACGGCAAAAACAACACAAATTGTTGATGACTGAATTGTGACAAATTTATGTCATCCTGAAATTAAATTGATTGATTTTTAAAGATACTTTGTTAGAAAAATACAAACATTTCAGAAGTAAGAACAAAAGAAAGGTGGAAATGACGAGCTGGACTTCAAGGAGGCTTTAGACATAATTTCCAAACTAGCAGAGATGGTGCTTTCTGCTTCTCTTCCCAGGCTGCTCAGCTGAGCCGTTCCATTCTGAGTTCTGAAGGTACCCAAAGGGGAACCGGTCCTGTTGACTTTATTCTTATGGTCTGCATGAAAATAACCAGATGTTAATCACAGGAACAGCTGGAGGTTTGGGTTGTCCATGGAAATTAGGGTGCAGGGCTTTTGTCTCAGTGAGGTTGCAGGGACATTTTTGTCCAAATTCCTCATGTTGTCTTTGACAGAACTCACTGCTCAGGGGCAGCAGAGAACACCAACCACGTTGTGCCTTCTTCATCAGGACTGTTAGCAGTGTCCTTAAATTACTGAACCAGAGCTGGTATCATGAAGTTGAGATTGCTTTGAAATTATATCCTTGGTGAGTTAATCTTCAGTGAAACAATTCACTGGATCTAGAACAAGGTTGACTTTTTTTTCCTTTTAACTTAAATTGAGGAAGAAATCCATGTTTTTCACACAGGCAACACAGGCAATATTTCTGCCATGCAGCACTAGGGTGGGATTCTAGGAGTACAGCCCAGGAATGCTACTCAGGTAAGACAGTGACAGTTCCTTTTTTCCAGGAGAGAGAATTACAAGCAGCTATCATTATGAGAGGCAGATATTTCCATTTGTCACAGCAGTAGTAGTACCTGTTCTTAATTGCTGATAGCTGACAATTCCATAGGAAACAGAAAAAACTTACAGCCATTAATTAAAGCCTCTTCCCAACTTTCAGTCCTGTAGGATCCCAGGCTCTGCTAACAGTTATGAGGCCTGGCACTCCTGGCTCACGCTGCATATCAGGTTGAACCTCAGCAGCTCTCAGGAAGGGAGATCATGCCCAAGACAGGCAACCAAAGGAGGGCTACATTTCCAAAAGTCTGGGAACTGCTGCCTTGTGCAGTCCTGGAGGCACAGATTGGAACGAGCTGTCAGATACAATTTCTCAGACTGTTGCTGAGTTTATATAATGAGGAGGAACCCACCTGCAGAAGAGGATGAAGAAAGACAAGACTGAGACATTGAGCCCCACTGGCTGATCTCTAGGATAGCAAGAAAAAAACTGAATGAGATTTTTATACTTTAGTGAAAACTCTGCATCTAGTTATTTTACAGGCTGGTTTAGTAAATGTCTGAGGTTTTGGGTTGGGTTTCTCTTCTTTTTCCAAAGATTTTTATGATAAAAGGAGTAACTCAATAACAGTTATATGATGTGACCTTACAGAAGAAATTTAACTTTCCACAGATACATGCAGGTTTTTTTATGAGTTGGTGGTGTGGATGTATCAGTTTGATGTCCACTTTATCAAGGTGATGTCCAAGACTAATTAAGTATATATGCTTTATATTAAAGAGCAGGAATTTAATTGTATGAAAGTAGTATATGCATTTCCCCCAGTGAATAGGGCCCTTTTAGCTTTCCAGAAGGATTTTACTACTCTTCCCCATCTACACTTATGCTTAGCTGCAACGTTAATAGTGATTTACCATCCGTGGAAAACAGATGCCAGTTTTCCAAGTGTAAGCAGCTCAGGGATACATAAGAAAGAGACAAATAGATGCACAGAGCCTGGCTGGAGGAGTTAATCAGGTTGACTGATTTAGGAACATATAGTGAAAGAATTTAATATGTGGCAGTCTGAATCAGTGATTTGTAAGAGATGACAGATGCAGCCACAAACACCTTACTAGCTGAGGACTGAACGTGGTGTTTCTGACCATCTGAAAGTGGTGCTATAAATGTCAACTGCAGGCTCTGCTTTCCTTCTGCTGAATATCTTTGTTCAGACAGTGTGCACTTATCAGTTATTCTGATTAGGGTAAAATTGCAAGTGTCATGTGGTTTCCTCTGCCTTCCACTTCCTATAGGCATTCATATGTTTTCTTCCATCTTCAAGTGAGAGACACCAGTAAGATGTAGAAAGCCAGGATTAGCAGTTTGGACTATCCATGCCTTTTTGCATGAGGAAGTAAATTTTTAGATATATTTTGATACAGCGTTATCGTGGTTTTGTTTTGTTTTCTTTTTTTTTTTTGACTAGGAAAAAAAATGCAAAATACAATTTGTTGAGGTGTGAGATCTAATACAAAAGCAATGTGAGAAAGGCTGGCTTGCATAGATTTTAGATTCCTACTTGAAAGGCTAAAATACCCAGAAAGTCTCCTGTGATTTGGTTTTAACTAGTTAGCAGATGTTGAGTGATCTCAGCAAGTCTTTGTTGCTATTCCGTAGTAAATATGTAGCAGAGTGACTGTTTATAATCTCTGTAATAGGGGATTTGTCAGTCTTACTTTATTACCTGTAAAATGGATTAGGAGAATGGTAAGATTGCACTGGTTCTCTTAGCAATGTAAGAGAGTTAAATGTCCATCCTTACTGGGGATTCTAAGGAAAAAATATGTCTTCAGTGATTATATTAAAAATACCAAGACTACTGGCTCCTCTTTAGTCTTCTCTATTTCTCCTCATCCAGTTAGACCACAGTACTCTCATAGTTTCCACCCTTTCTGAAATTACTGGGAAATTGCATTTGGGCAGATAGTGCTGAGCATCTTTCTAGAGCCAATTTATGTTTTAATCTGTGTTCTCAGTGATGCAATAATAATGAAGATGCAGATCTGGCTGGGCAGATAGAAAAGGTTTGTTTTGCCACAGATGTAGGTTTTTCCATCTCTTATCTTTACACGTTTTTTTCTTTTTAGGCTTTATTAGCAATGAGTTGAAAAGATCAACATTGACATACGTGATGTGTCTGTGATTCCAAACTGGAAACCATTTCCAGCTTCCTTGCTGGGGAAGCACAGAACTATTGAGCTGAAAAAGCCCTTCAAAAACGTCCAGTCAAATATAAAAGCAGCAGTTGCATGAGAAAATGTATGTTTTAATGAATTGATTTAAAATCATCACATAGCAACTGGGGAAGGCCACACAATTTAAAATGAAAAATTAAAACTAAGTTACAAAGAGCCATTAGGCACGTCTGATCAGTTAAAATGCACACATGCTGTGTTGGACTGAAAGTGTTTACAGGTGGAAAAAAATTAGTGGAGTAAAAATAAAGAACCTGATCAGCCAGTCTGTATAAATCACACAGTTAATTATAAAAGATCCTCAAGATCCAGGTTTTAATTTAATCAATGAGAACAAATCATCCTGTGGTTCTCCTTTGGAATTTAAACCAGTTTGTCTTTCTTACCCACTATTGCTAATATGAAAAATATGTGTGTATGAGTTAATTTATATGGCTTAGTAAGAGAACAGAAGACAATTACAATGATTTATTAGAATTAATATAGTCTATATTGCTCAGGATATAGAGTTCACAGTGAAACACCAGAGTAGAAACAGTGCTAGGACTGTCACAGGAGTGAGGACACCTGATGGACTGTTCCTCTGAGGAGATATTCCCATTTCATCTCCTCCCAAGCAGCATCCAAATGCCAGTGCTGGTACTTTGGTGTCTGGGAACAAAAATGTGGCTCGCAGCCACGGGAGGCAGAACATAAAACTCGTTTATTTACTGAGGTATTAAGCAAACTTCAGCAATCACTGTTAAAGCTTTGGACTGTATCCAAGGAGTCCTGTTGGCTCAGGAGTATAAGGAAGCTTACTGGGAAATAGGACTGTTAATAGAAGGATTGCTTATCTTACATAGCAGGGCTGGAGCAAAAGGCCAGAGCATCAGACAGAAGCACAGCAGCCTCTTCTGACAGGGTGTGACTTCTCTGGGAATGAGAGAGCAGAGGATTGGCCCACACCTCTATACTGATACTTTGAAAACAGGTCAGAACTTTTGAGTATGTTCGAATGGTTGGATAGAAATCAATTAAAAATATACCTAGAGAGAAATATATCACAGAGATATCCCCAACTTGGGTAACATTTTTATTGTAGTTCAAGGTAAGTAAGACTGAGGATAAGGCAGGTAAAGGTTGTATCTGTATTAACATGAGAGTGTTTTGTCAGTAATTTTCCACCTAAAAACCCACCAACCTGAAAGAAACCACTGCAAAATGAATCAAGTTTGTGATCAAAATTCATGTGAAAACCTTGGGCATCCCATACCTTTTCCAGACAGCCTGGGATACTCAGAGACTTTGAGGGAACAGATAAGATTTTTAGCTTTATATGCCCTAAAGTCCACAGGTCATTGAAATGATTTGTGCAAAACGATTCTGTGTGAATGCTGGATGGAAGGCAGGTCCTGAACACAGTTCTATTGCTGCTTGTCTTGAGTGCTTCTCTGAAGTGCTTCTGGACCACCACTAATCTGAATTACACATGGATAAGTGGAAAAACTGGATAAAATGAGCCCCATCTCTCCTGTAAAACTGGACTGGGTTAAAGTTTCATTTGGTTTTACCCAGCTGCCATAGAAATCTCTGGAATATATTTATATTCTCTTTAAATTGGTTGCCATCCACTTCAGTGAACAGAGCTCTGCAAAATTCCATTAGCTTATAGAGGTTCAAAATCAATAAATGCTACCTGGTAAATTCCAAGATCTTTACAAAATAAATGTGTATGAGGATTATGTTAGTACAAGCACAGTAATACCTAAACTACAAGCACCCAAATGAACTTTCATCATAATCCTTTATTATTTTTAAGAAGATTTTCGCTTGCTTTCCTGATGCTCTCCCTCTGTTGCTCCTATTATATTATATTTGTTTTTCTGTTCTGGATTTTGGCTCTGTTACCAGGTACAGATTATTGAAGGGATGAAGGAGTCTGTGCCCTCTGCTAAATCCAGCCACTTCCATGGGATACCCATGTGCAGATATGGAACTTCCCCACTCAGATAGGCTCCATTTGCCCCTGAAGCTGAAAACAATATTGCTTTGATATGTTGCTCTATTTCTGTTAAAAGTTTAATTTACAGTAAAGAAAAGAAAAAGTGGATACTGACTGCAGTATCCACTTGCAGTTTTTGAAGTGGATACTGAGTGTGCTTTAGAGCAATCTCCATATTTAGAGACATTAAAAGGTTAACTGGCAACTTTCTGCTAAGTTGCATGTTACAGTTGCATCTAGGCAGTTAGAGTAGATGATTTCTGTTGGTCCCATCCATCTAGTCTAGTCTATCCCGTCCCATCCTGTCCCGTCCTGTCCCGTCCCATCCTACCCTACCCCACCCCACCTCATCCCATCCCATCCCTGAATGTCTGTTTTGAGAATGTTATAATCAACTTCAAGTAAAGCAAGTTTTGGAAAGACTGGTGAGAAAATGATGAGGGGGCAAGCTCAGAACAGCAACAAAACAAAAATGAGGGTGAGAGTAGAGGGAAATAGAAAGATTGAGAAAAATGTAGTAAAAAATATTAAGATTATAACAATGCTGGAAAACAAATAGAATAATCTACAAGTACTTGAGAAATGCTAATGTATAATGCTACATCTCATTGAAATTGATAAGGAATATTTTTGCCTATGTGTTGCTTCCTGGAAAAGAGTTCTCTTTTTTCTCATTTTAGCAATAATATTATTATTGACACATTTCCTTCAGATACATTAGATGCCATTTATTCTTAGGTGGAAGGAATAGTAATTTATTTCCTCTGACCATACTGCTCCATAAGCAAGCTATCTCCTGAGCAGAATAGACTATTCTTAATCCACTAACAATTAGCAAGGTGTTTAATACTAAAACAGTTGTGGAAGTGAAGCAGGTGCCAGATGAAGTGCCTTTCTTTGGCTACAGGGAGAACAGAAGAGCAACATGGCAGAAAGTAAGGGTTAGTGGTAATTATCTGCTAATGATGAAATCCTGTGCAAAACCTGCAAGCCAGTGGAGTTGCAGAGTCATTGATAAAGATGTAAGGTCCTCTGGATCTCATTAAATAAAAAAATAAATGTGAACTGAGAAACCAGTTCTGGAATATGTGGCAAAACAGCAATGAGAGTCTGCACTAATAAACCAAAAGTCTGAACCAGAGTCTGACCCACCGTGACAGACTATAGACAATTAAAACAGGATTTATTAACTTCTGTATTTCACAGAAAGGGCCATTCTCATTTTTGAAAGGAGCCCAGATTGATCACTGCATTGTGGAACAAATCCAATATAAAATCAAACTCTGAATAATTTATGACAGTGCTTGTAAGCCTATATTAAAAAAACTTCTCAAATATGTAAGTCCTCCAAAGGCCAGAGAAGAGTAATGAGTTTATATTTGTCTTATTTCTGCAGTGTAGACAGGTTCTTCAGTGCATAGTGAGAGACTTCATGTCTTGAAATGATAGAAATTACTTTTTTAAATACAAAACTGCTGAATCCTGTATTTATTTTTACAAATTCTTGTGACTTTTTATTAATTTTATCATGATATTTTACTAAGACCAATCGTATTTCACGTGTTTTCTTGTTGTTAAGGGTATATGTGGATTCAAAAAGACTGTTTAAATGAAAATTTTACCAAATTCTCAAAAAACCCTTCCAATATAAGCAGAAGGACCTTTCCCCCCACTACATTTAGGCTATTTAATTAGAATGGTCAGTCTAGCTATATAGAAAGTTTCTATTTATCTTACTGCCAAAATACAAAAAGCAAAATGAGGAAAGGACATAATGTTAATTATACTGTGAGACTGGCAGTACTGTTCTGATTCAAAATGTATTTCACTGCTCTTGTTGCCAGAAATGTGCATCTCCCATTATGCCAATGAAATAAAACCCTGTTAGTGTGGCAGCGCGAGCCATGATGCTCCTCATGACTTGCAGGTGAGATTTGTGGCTATTTATTTAAGACTTATTGAAAAGATGACTATTTTGCCAATAGGTTTGATATTCTTATTCACCCTTGAGAAAGAATTACTTCTTCTGTCTTGTAGTCTCTGTGCCTCTCCCACCCTCCACTCAGCCCAGGGTCAGGACAATTCTCCCACATTAAAAAGGTTGAGAGGTTGATTTGTCACAGTGATAAGGCCACTAATTCTCATGATGGGCATTGCTCTGTACTTTGCTGTGAATCATTGACAGAATTAAGTGAATTTAGGAGTGTTGCCTACTGTTGCCCTGCTGAATTCTGAACACCACGAAAGGCAGGAAGAATATTAACAATAACCCTGTTCTGCTCCCCCAGGGCTGCACCTGCTCTTGAGTCCCTCAACATGTTGCTGCTGGTCTGTCAGAATTTCTCCCAGTTCCTTCTCCCCCTGTTGTATTCAGAACAGTGTGTAATTTCTGCTTGGAGGTGAGAAAGGTGAGGAAACCCTTGGGTGGGGTTAAGGGTTGTCCTCTGCCTTCCTTTGGCCTGTGTTTAATATGCAGAATGTGGCAGAAGGCTGAAATATCAGAATAAGGAGGAGGAAGACGAGTAGAATATGACAAGAAGGTACTGCATCCTCTATTCCGTTTGCTCATCAAGAAAACCTCTAATTTGTCACCAGGTTTATTCATTTCTCTGAAAAGTAGATGAAGGCTTTGAAATAAGATCCCCTCTAATGTAATAACAATTCTGGTGTTAAAGATTAGATTTCTGTGATCATAAAACTAACTTTTTCTAAACTGGAACCCAACTGACTTATGAAACTCAAGGAAACCTTCAATTTCCCCTGTCATTTGTCACCCTACTGATGAGTTCCGTGAACTTGTTGTACTATACACATATATTTAATGTCTCTTTTATGACAATACATCTTATGAGCCAAAATGTAATATAGGCTTCTTAAATCCGTTATTCAAAACTTACATTTCTGTCACTGCAGTAGATTTGTGGTGAGTAATTTCAGTAGTTTGGAAAGTAGCCATCAGCTGAATGACTCAAAGAGTTTTACACAAATGCAGATCATAATGGTATAAATTCTTTCATAAAAAGATTGAATCACTGACAGTAAATATTCTTAATAATGATGTATTCCAAGGGGGAAATTAGCGGAATACTTTTTATGCAACCTTTGTGTTGTGAAACAAAGATCTAGTTTAAAAAAAAAAATCACATGTACCTTCTAATTTAGTCTCATTTTTGCATAAGTAGTCTGCGTTCTCTGTAATAAACATATGTGCTGGTTTAGAGGTAAACCAGCACAAGAAATGAGCTCAACACCAGAGAGATTATAAGTCAGAGCTACAACTTAAAAATAATAATACAGTAAATACACTGACACAAAGGGAAATTGCTTTCAACTCCCAAAACCCAGCAGTATAACCCAGTGCCCTGGGGTACAAACCCAAAGGGGTTTGTTAGCCCTTGTGCTGAGACCCACGTGGTTCTCCCAAGTCCAAAGCAAAAGGAAGTGAAAAACCTGTTGGTGCACGTGATGGCTGTAGTCTGGTCAAAAGTGGTGGTCTCCTCCTGTTGAGGTTCTGCTGCTCCTCTGGATCCAACAAAAGGTTCCTGAGGTCTTCTTACCCACCCCTTATGTACCCTCAGGGGGCACCCAGTCCCTCCCCCAGGGCGGGGACTCTTACAATGGGTGATTAACTCTGTGAGTCATGGGGTAATTTTGAACTGTTGATGGCCCATTAGCAGCTACGCCTCCTCAGGCTGGGAGTGGAGGTGCTAACGACTCCCTGGGAAGCTGCTGCAAATGGGCCATTGACCTTGGGAATGAATAGAGGGGGTAGAATACACAGCTTTGATCACCACCACACAGTGACAACTGGTCCCACCTGCTGAACTAGGACAACATATGAAGGGGAATGGTTTGTTCCTGGACATGAAAGGAACAAAGGCTTTAGAGAACCACTGAAGCTTTCAGGTAGTGTAAACAACCAGATGCTGCATCTAATTGCCAGCAGCATCCTGGGCTGCAGCAAAAGCAGCGTGGGCAGCAGGTCAAGGGAGGGGACTCTGTCCCTTGCTCTGCTCTGGTGAGACCCACGTGAGGTGCTGCATCCAGCTCTGGGGTCCCCAGAACAGGAGGGACATTGACCTGCTGCAGTGAGTCCAGAGGAGACCACCAAGATGCTCAGAGGGCTGGAGCAGCTCTGCCATGAGGATAGGCTGGGAGAGCTGGGGCTGTTCAGCCTGGAGAAGAGAAGGATCTGGGAAGCCCTTACAGCACCTTCCAGGACTTCAAAGGGAGCCTATGAGGGGCTGGAGAGGGACATTTTACAGGGACATGTAGTGACAGAACAAGGGAGAATGGCCTTCAGCTGAAGCAAGGCTGGTTTGGATTAAATATTAAGAAGAAATTCTTTATGGTGAGAGCGGTGAGACATTGGAACAGGTTACCCAGAGAAGCTGTGGATGCCTCATCCCTGGAACTATTCAAAGGCTGGATGGGGCTCTGAGCAACTTGATCTAGTTAAAGGTGTGCCTATCCAGGCAGGGCTGTTGGAACTGCATGATCTTTAAGGTCCCTTCCAACCCAAACCATTGTGTGATTCTATGCCTCTGTGATCCAATGCTTTCTTTATTTTATTTAAATTAAAAAATTAGATAAGAACAATAGGAAGATGTGACAATGAAATAGTTTTGCAGTGAAGTTGAACATAATCTTTTTTGAAAGGATGTTAAAGGGAATATAAGTTGTTGAAATAGAATTGAAATGGTGAAAATATGAAAAAAATGTAAAAAAAAGAAGACAGAAAAGTACTTCTAACAGTATTAAATGACTGAACAGTTCCTACCAACTCCAGATCTCATAGTACATCTTCACATTTGAATCATAAGAGTGCAGGTGTAGAGAAAGCAACTTTTAAGTAGTAGTAAGTACTGGCAACAGTTGAAGAAGATTATGATTTCCCTAGTTTGTGTTTGTTTTCAATTATTTGTCTTCATGGAATAGAGTCAACAGAACTAAACAAGGAAGAAGTAGTAAAGATACTCTAGAAAAACTGGAAAGTCTTATTTTCAATTTCAGCATAGAAACTGTAACTTTGGAGAGGAAAGCCTCTTTAGGAAAGGCATGTGAAAGAAGGAAAGCACTACAAAATGCTAAAAAGGAAATTGCTGGACTCTGGGGATATGCCTATTAATAAAGGAAAATGATTATAATCTCCATATTTCCTGAAAGGTTGAAAAAAGAGAAAAAGAAAAATTGATTGCATGATTACAAATCCCAAACCTGCTTATATATAAAAGGTGAAATTGATGTACACTAAAGAAAGTAGTTAAGTCAAGAACAATAATGAGAGAAGCAAGAGCTTTTTGAGTGCTTTTGTCTCTCAGACGCTAAAAAGCCAAGTACTATTTCAGCAGAAGTAAAAGTCTGAATGAAAAATGGCCCAGAAAGAATCTCCAGGGAACAGCAAAGGCAGCGTGTTCCCTGAGGGACAGGGAGCCAGTGGCTGAAGGCAGTGGCACGGCTGGCACGGGCAGTGACACGGCTGGCACCACCAGTGACACGGCTGGCATGGGCAGTGACACGGCTGGCAAGGGCAGTGACACGGCTGGAATGGGCAGTGACACGGCTGGCATGGGCAGTGGCCGTTCCGACAGTGCTCAGTGCCACCACCTGGGCCAGGCACGCAGGGCACACTGGTGACCTCACCCAGGTTTGGCCACAGCAAGCCCTCGGTGGTGAGCAAGGCCTGGGATCAGGCTGGGACATTAAACCTGAAGGTCTGGGTCAGGGTCTGGATGGACAGGCTGCATGCCCAGACATCGATGTGGTGGGCACGGGGCTGCAGTGCAGCTCAGCCTGGGGCACAGGGTCTCATCTCAGCAGCAGCTCCCAGGAGATGGGGTGGGCATTCCTCAATTCTAGCTCTTTTTTTCCATGACAACTGCAAGCAGTGAGCTGGCCTTGAGCTGTCTTTGCTTCTTTGGAGGGAAGAGACCTCCGAGCCCTGAGAACAGCACACTGAAAGAAAGGGCGGTTTGCATAAGGAAGAGTTCACACATAAAGTACATGATTTGGGTATCTAGAAGAAAATGGAGTGATGGATAAAATCAGAATATAGTAAGGTAACAAGTGACTTTTTTTAATGTATGGCAGAAGAGACAGATAACAGAACTAAGACAAGGAACCCCTCAAAAAGTTAAAGAAAGAAGAGATGAAAGGGAGAACATGAGATAAAGCAGCATGTTGTTTAAGGATGGCTGAAAAATTAAAGAACTGAAACCAGAGAAATATGAAGGCACTGAGAATGAGAATAGCACAGGAAAAGTGGAAATGGTATCTGAATTAGGCAAGAAAAGGCAGCAAAAATATAAAGGTCCAGATCCAAAGAATTTGGTCACTGTTAGGACCACCTGCGCCAGAAATCATATAAATTAAGTATTTGGCTAAGGGATTTTGTTTTAGGCAACAGAGTTTTCCAAACAAGGAACAGGAAGTTAAACACCTGATAGAAACGGAATTCTTAAGACTGGAAATACACATCAGCAATTGGGAGTCTAAACAGTCTAAACTCTCATCTGGTTTTGGTACCTGTCTCAAAGTTTTAGTTAAACTTCCATGTAGTTGAGTCTGTAGGTGTTTACATGTTAACTCTGACACTTACACTGTGATGGTGAATGAAACAGACACCTCTCAAAATATTTTTGTTAAGGGGTTTGTTAAGGCTGCCTAATGGAACTCACACTGCCAGCCCTCAGCAGGGAGAGCCCGCCACACTGAAGAGATGGCTCAGTAATTTTTGAGTGATTTCTCCATTTCCAGAGAATTTCATTACATCTTCAGGCTAAGAAAGGACAGAGAAAGCTACTTCCCCAGGGAAGGATATAATTGGTTTGGGAAAAAAAAATCTTCAGAGAAGTGCACCCATCAAGAAGTCTACTCCTTTTTACAGTTCCAGACAAAAAAATAATCTAACTGTCACCAAACTGCATCATCCTCTGGGAACATGAGGATATGTCTTTGTTAATAAACTAATCCTGGAGAGAATCTGGGCCTGAGCACAGACAGGGATCATCCACACTGCTGAATTGCTGGTACAGTCATGTCCATGGCAGAGTTTGGAGTGTTAAACAAGGACTTTTTGAGACAATACCCAGGCAAGGACTGGGGATCTATTATGGGCCAAAGAGCACTGCAAAGAGGCAGGCAGGATCCAGCTGTTCTGTTTGGGAGGGAAAGGAGTTAGAGGAGAGTGGAAGAAGTCAGCCAAATGGATGTAAACCATGCTGTGCTAATCAATGCCAGGGTCAGAGAACTGTTGCTGGACCATTTAATTTATTTTTAGAAGCAGGCTGAAAGAACAAGCAGCAGCATCCCAGAGTTATCTTGACTTTTGAAGTTAGGTACTAAGGAATCATAAGACTTGATAGCGAGTTTGTAATGGTACAAGCATCAGCTTTGGTTGTGGTCAAGTAAGTACTCCTTGATTTAAAAACAGTCCTTTAGACCTTGCTTTGTGTCAGTGATTACCTGCTGTCTGCATTGAGTCAGGGCTGCAGAGAGCGAAAGCTTACTGGAGCAAGATAAGAAGTTTCAAAGAGTTAAAAGCCCAGTTCCCAGTGACTTCTAATAAGAGCTGAGAAGTCTAATCCTTGAGGTCTCTTTGAAAATCCTATCTGAAAATAAAAATTGGATGAAGTGTAGGATTTATTGGTTCTGACTGAAAAAAAAATGGATAGAAGCAGCAAGCTTTCAGACAAGCTGCAGACTGGAATAACAGAAGAGAAGTGATATGAATTTCCTAACAAGTCTTGTCACTTTTCCTGTCCTTATTAAGAAGAACAGAACATCTGCAAATGGGGTGGACATGATCTTGAAAATAAGTCCTGAATCAATCAATTCAGCAAAGAACAATCTGTACACATGATTTCGGTTTTGGCAAATCATCAAACAGCTATTAACTGAAAAGCTAAATGGGGTCAGCAATTCAAGCCTGGCTGGGAGATAATAAAATCATAAAAGCATTATAATATGCATTACTTAAATATGAATAGTCAAGGCACATTTGAATTATGTGTGGCTGGTTTCAGCTTCAGATGATGACACCCACGTTTAGAGGTCTCCACGTAGGTGTCTATACATGACTGAGTTACCTGAGCTCCCATTACAGTCAATGTGACCTGTCAAGGCCAGAGGGTTTTTCAGCTGATCAGACGTGGGGAGTTAAGTCAGAGTGACTTGAATAGTTACTGACTTTTGTATCTGCTGTGTCTACTGGCCACCCATCACAGCTACTCCAGTCTTTGTCAGAATAAGCCTTTTTTAGTCAAATTCATCACAGGAAACTTCTGCAATGTTTGTGTTATAAGCAAAGGGTTTAGAATAATTCCAAAAATACCTTGATCACCCTATGGACTATTTCTTCAAATTAAAATGTAAATCTCTTCACTCCAATATCTGTATCCAGCTGAGCATCCATATCCATATCCTACAGAGAAATAGTACCTGGAACTGAATATCCCATGGAGCTCCTGTATCTATTTTTGGCTTATATTTTCTTTAGTTTAACCATGGCCTTATTTTTAACTCTGGAACGTTGCTCCCTTGCCAGTGACCCTGGTCAGAGCTGTTCTAGGCCTTACTGAGGACCCACATAGCCCATACATTCCCTTTCATTTAGCACTTGCCTCTCACTGGTTGCCTCCAGCACTTACCTAAAGGAGTACAACAGAACAGGGCAAATACATGGGCACATTTCTCTGGTACACTTTCTCAGCCTTCAGAAACTGTCAGCTCAGAGAGTCCTAAATCAAAGATTCTATCATCTTCTTGGGCACTATTTCTAGAATATTACAAGAGTCATTTTTTAAAAAAGTGTTCTTGTGTGTTGATAGGATGATGAACTTCTTCATGTTTATGTTTTCCATGCTGCTTAGGAATCTTTACACCTTCTGTCTTACACACTGGAGAACAAGCTGAATCCTTTCACTGATTTTTCTGGATTGACTTACTGGACTGGTTTATAAAACCTTGTAGCATAAGTGTAGGATTTTGTTCACCAGTCACAATATCTAGAAGGAGAAATTAATTCCTGTTCATGTAACCTCTGTGTTGGACACCACCACTGACATTCCACATATAGGTAATGTACTCTTAGTTTGCCCTAATGTCAAATAAACTCCATAGGAAGCCTGGCAATAAAAGCAGGTTTTTAGAGTAAGGGTAATTATACCTTTTGGACTTTGCTAAAATGGAGAAATATTTTATTATTTTACCTTATTTGGGCAGAGGGAAATTAAGGGGAAAAAGTGTTTTCTAATCAATAGGAAACAGATATGGTTCCCATGAAAACTCCTCCATTGAAGCTTCTTTACTATCTTGCTTATAACGTTAAAGTAAATCAGCTCGAAAATAAAAAGTGCTGTGGGGCAGAGCATATTGATTAACTGCCTGAATTTGGAGGACAGTTCTACCCAAATCCAATTTTAGAGGCATCAAGATGAGTGGAAAGTTTCAACTCATTTCAGCGCTAGGAAGAAGACTTTTCAAAACCATTTATAAAGATGGAGCATGTTACTCTATGGGTTTTTGTTGTTGTTGTTGTTTGTTTTTGTTTTGGTTTTTTTTTAGTGTAATTACTGCATTAGGGTAGTAACAAAAGAGCAATTTTTCATGAGATTACACATAGATACTAATGCTGACTAGAAAGTGGTGAACGGGATATACTCTGAAAAATTCAATTAGAAATTAAGGAGACAATGCTTTTGCCTAAATTCATATGGTCTAAATCACCAAATTTACTGATAAATGGAAAAAGAAGGAAACAGTGTGTGCTATTTGAGTAGAATTGTATTAGTTGCTGTAGGTTGGAAAAGCCTGACACAGAATGTCTGAGGTTAAAAATGGAGGTTTTGAATGGAAGTGAATGGGAAGACAGCTCTGGTAAAAACTTGATCATAAAACCCCTGGCTTTTTAAGTGTAAAGAAATGCCATTAGCATGAAAGTTATATTTTGCTTTGGGGATTCTAGTTTTTTTTTGTTTCATTATGCTTATGATTAGATCTATTAATAAGAGTAATAAATGTTCAGTAATATTAAATGAAACTCGATTATAATTTTATTTTTATACCAGAAAATGTAAAAAAATCTGGACAACTTTTTGGTTAGTATTCCAGAATACTTTTTTTCTCTTTCCACTGGATGTTAGGTTTATTAACTCATGTTATTTTTTTTCCTTTTTTGCTTTGCCTGAGTAGCACATTTTTCCTATAGCCTGGGGCAGAGCTGCCAGCTCTGAAATCAGAGGTTTTAACTATGATAATATATACCAGTTCTTTCTGAAGTGAGGTCCTCTGGGATTTTTTACCTCTCATTTCTGGCTCTGGATGAAGTTCCATCACCCCAGAGAACATGGCCATGGCAGGATCCCAGATGCTCTCTGTCCTCCTTCCCTGTCCCATCCCAAAGGATTCAGTTTTCCACTTGCAGTGTTTCCTTTCATCATCACAGGGCCTGAGCCACTCCTGTGATTTGCATTCTGCGCAGAGGATGCTGTGATAGGATTTGGCCAATTACACTTATTTTCACTGAGCTGCAGTAGGAATTCTGCATTACAGCTTAAGGAATAAACTGCATCAATTACAAAGTAGTATAAATTTTGTACTTGGAAACTTTTTTTTCAAAGTGGAGATGCATCACAGTGACAAGTAAGAGCAGCTGAGATGTAGTTTGGAATAACTGATCCCATCTTGACAGAAAGTGCAGTGATTTACTGGTGAGAAAAATTACTCCTCTGTTCCTCTGACAATCACCAATAAATTACTATGTCTTTTCCCTAACTTTAAATATTTACAAGCATCCCAGGAGAAAAATGTATTCTTCATTCTCTGTGCATAGTTTCTGTGTCTTATATTATCACTTACTAAAGGCATTATGACACAGTGCTGTTTAGTATCTCTCAGAATCCACAGCTATGAGACACCTCTGTCTTCTGTTCAGCTGATCACAAATCAGGTGACATGTTTCTCTGTCCTTTAAATTTGTCCTGTGGATGTGTGATATGTAGTTGTTGAATTTAATGGAAATACAGGGGTGAGTTAAACCCCTGACCTCCTGCAGGAAGCAGTTCTCATTCATCTTCAGTTTTGTGCATGTCACATTTGGTTACGGAATGGCTTTCAGAGCAAACTGCTCTGGGCTCATCCCTGAGATAAATCCGAGTGGACAAAAAGTGATTCCTTCTGTTTGCACACCGGAATTGTTTAGGTTTATAAATGTGCTAATACTGCCACTCTAACTTGTTTACTCAGGTTTCTAGATTTGGAATAATATTTAATTTGGACAGAAACTATGTTACCATTTTAAAATTCAATTTAACATTTTAGTCAAAATTGAGGCCTAGGCTGTAATTCGTTCTGTCATTCTGTTTCATTCAGTGCTCGTTCCCCTAATCTGGAATTCTCTTTATGTTGCTGTAGTTATTCAATGTCCAGTTGCTCATACATCTTTTAGTCTTTGCATTTTAGAATGCCATTCAAACACATTCTTTAACTTATTAGCTACTTTTCCATGAAATAACTTTTAATCATAGTTTCCACACAGAAATGGTATAGAGACATGCCATGATATATTCAGAATTTAGAAATTTCATTCAAATAAAGTAGAAATGAGGTAACACCATAAAATATTTAAATAGGATTGCAAATAATATTGACTCTGTATTGCATAAAATTAGAAATATTATGAGATGGTTTCTGAGTCAGGATCCATTTTTATTCTATTCTAAGTCATGTTTTACAGATTTCTTCCATAATCTTCAGCAGTGGAAGCTTGAGAAAGTCCCTCTCAGCTCTCTTGTAGGGCCCCTTTTAGGTACTGGAAGGTGCCATAAAGGCTCCCCAGAGCCTTCTCCTCTTCAGGCTGAACAGCCCCCACTCTCTCTCCCATTTCTTGCTTTTCCTGATTCAGCCTAATCCTCTTTGGAAAACTGTGATTTTTGCCTGTGTAGAGTGGGAATTTTATGTGATATTTGGCCTAAAAGGTAAAGCTGTGTACTGAACTGCCCCTGTAATTAGTACGATGTACCTTTAAGGAACTCATTACTGAGCTCAGAAGAAGCCGTGCCAACCTTCGCAGCAGATGTGTACAATATACCAATTACAGAAGGACATTGTAATGTAAACAACATCGTTGGCCAATAATGAGTGTCCGAGTGTCACAGGTGTGGAAGGTTACAGTTCTAAAAGTGTATAAAAGTTTGCACACGTAGTAATAAAGTGTCTGTTGTTGCTAATTCCTATGGAATCGTCTCCTTCAGAACGCAAACCCGTCTCCCCATAGTGTAGTAAATGTAACTTAAAAGATTTTTATCTCGCAGAAAGTTTTCAATTTTTAAACTTGACAAGGTTCTGTCTGAGGCAGGGAGCGTGCAGGGAGTTCCGGGCAAGCTTCTTAAAAAGCTGGAAGCCAGATCAGTTCTCAGTTATCTGAAACTACAAAATTCATGTTACCTTACAGAGTGTATTCATATGTTTGCTTTCACATGAAAGCTCTTCAGTTCTGGCAACAATACAAGTATTACCAGGGCAGTTCCACGCACATTTTGAGATTGCACAAAAATCCCCAATGCTGAACAAGCTGACTGGAGCGTGTGCCTTCTCCTGAGCTGGAATCAGCCCTCCTGCCATGCTGTCCCTGTGCTGCTCTCTCCTCTGAGGGGGAACCAGCCCCAGGTGAGAGGCAGGGATGAACAGCCAGGGCTGGGATCGTGCCACTCTATGTGAGTATTATGCAGTATTATCTGTCCCCTTCTTCCTGAGGCAGAGCCACAGCCTAATCTCCTCAAGGCTACTCCTCATCAAGGAATGACTCTATTCTACTGTCATAGAAAGACTTGATCCAGGACAGGTACTTTTTCTTAGAAAATGGAAGTGGCTGAGCTGGAAATGGGTTGCAAATGACTCAATTAACTTGTCAGGTGTTCAAGAGGTCATCAGATCTAGTCACAATTTCTACCAGGTATGAATATTTTCTGTCAGTGGTGTCTAACAGTTTTTGAAATCCTTAATTACATATTATTGTTGCCTAAACCACATTAGCATTATTTTTATTTTGCCTTCTGTCCTTTTATCTCTTGCTCCTGCTTTATCCTGGTCAGGTTGCTCTGGTCTCTCACATCTCGAAGCCTGTTTTCAGTTCTCTGGACAGCACTGTCAGGCACACGGAGGGGGGGGAATTCCTGGAGCTGTCCCATGCTGGGAAGGAGTTATAATTTGGTGATCCTTGTGGGTCCCTTCCAGCTCAGGTATTTGAAGGCAGAATGAAGGAAACAATCCAGCATGTGTTGCTTCAGCCCTGTGCCCACAGCTCTGGGGCTCTGAGAACACAATCTCTGACTCCAGAGCAGGCATGCTGGGAAAATGGCACGAGAAAGCCAAGAAAACCAGTGTTAAAACAGCCTCCCAGTGAGAAACACTGAGTCAATGAGCTTGGATTTCTTCTAAAAACTATTTTGTGCTGAAAGTGGAGCCTATACTCCCATGCATCATGCTGCATCTGTGGTGTATCCATGCCCCAGTGTGTCCCATCAACAGGGGACTCAAAGAAAATAACCAGTAAAAGCAAGGAGTAACAATGAGATGGAATGGAAGTAACATTAGAGTGTCTGTTTTTTTTTCCAAGATGGTATTTAAGAGGTCTGTGCTTTGATGTGTAATACAAAAGGGCACTAGTGGGGGGAAATGTGAAGGATGGGTGGGTGTTAGTGATGTGCAAAATAGCAAGCTTGCTTTTAAAGCTGCAAAAAATAAGGCACTGCTGGCAACCCAGAATTCCCCTAAGCATGATGTCCCTTCCCCTTGAGCAGTCTTAAAACTGAAATAGTGATATGCTTTCAGTTATGTACATTTGATTTCTCATTATTGAAAATGTGTTAAGAGAATTTATATTAACTGATACAGGGAAAAGTTGAAGGAATGCTTTCAACTGGAAAATTATGTTTCCATTTTTCAGTAATGATGGTCTTTTATTGACATGCATGCCCATTTAAAATAAAATGGGGTAGCAAATAAAGAGTATTTACTGTGATATTGTTTTATTCTGGTTGCAACATTTACCTGGTTAATGCCTTTGCTGATGATCTCTTGTACTACCTGTCACATGCCTTTCATTTTGCTTTAGCTTAAATTCTGTTATGTAGTTTTAACTTCAGGCACAAAATGTTTTTAAGAAATGCACACAATTATGTGCTATGTGGTATTTTTAAAACGAAAGTGCAAAACTACTCTGCTACTCCAGTTTGTGGAACAATTCTGCTGATGTATTTAGAAATCTAGTTAAACTTTTAGACAGAAGTAAATAATTTGCTCTGAAAGTGTTCTTTGCACTTTTATCTCCATAATGGGGTATCACCCAAGTGTAACTGCACCCAAGCTCGGCAGCAGTAACAGTCCTTGCAGAAGGAAACTTAAAATCTGTTCAAATACCAAGAGGGGAAAGAATGGACTACTGGAAATTAATTCTCAGCTCAAGTCAGCTTGATGCAGGCTCTCCATCTTCTGCTGCTCTTAGCAAAAGGTACAGCCCTTTAGGTTGTGTAAGGGCCTCTTTAGCTGCCAAAACATGGGATCTGCTACAGTTGCAGATAATTAGGTTTTTTTTCATTTAAAACAAAAGGGTAAAGAAAACACATCCCCCAGACATGACAATATTGGTGCTCAGGGTTTTTCTGCATGTTCATACATAAACAAGATAACCTGAATTATTAAAAGTGTGAAGTAAAAGAGGATTTGTTGTGCCACACTTGTTACACACCCACACTCTGTGTGGGCACTCTGAAGAAAAGCGATTTTCTTTGAGTTCAGCTCAACTGGTGAGTTAGCTCTTTTCCGAGAATGGTTGAGGTTGGCAGGGGTTCTGGAGATCCTCCTGTCCATCCCACTGGTTCAAGCAGGGCTGCCCTGAGCCCAGGGCCATGTCCAGCTTCTGAGTGCCTCCAGCAGAGGAGATGCCACAGCCTGTCTGGTCAGCCTGTGCTATTGCTGCGCTCCTCACAGTACAAAAGTGTTTCCTGGTGTTCAGAGGGGACCTCCTGCGTTTCAGTTCATGGTCATGACCTCTGGCCCTGTCTCTGAGCACCACTGAGAAGAGCCTGGCTCCATCTTTGCACTCTCCCTTCCCTTATGCATTTTAATAAGATCTCCCCTAAGCCTTATGCAGGCTTAACAATCCCAGCTACCTCAGTTTTCCTCACAGGAGAGGTTCTCCTAGTCCCTTAATCATCCTGGTGACCCTTGGTTGGACTGTCTTCCTCCTGTCCATGTTCTGAGGAACACGGCACTGGAGCTGGTACTCCAGGTGTGGTCCCACCAGTGCTGAGCAGAGGGGAAGGATCACCCCTTCAACCTGTTGGCAACACCCCTCCCATGCAGGGCAGGACAACATTAGCCTTCTCTGTGACACAGTTGTTAGACATGTACCAGGGCTTTGGCTGCAGCATTTGGCACTTTAACATGGAAACCACTATTTTTAAATGTCTCCCTTTGCACACATACACTGTGATAGTTTTTTAATTATGTGCTTGAAGACCATTTTCCCACAGATCTTTCTCTCAATCTCTTCTCACTCAGTAAGACTTTATTTAAAGTTACACGGTCCCATCTACCACTGTAGTGTTCAAAAGTTTGATTTAATGAATATCTAGAAATTGAATTTATAGAAATGACACACTAGGAAGGGGCTCACTGTTACTGCATTATTTTCTACATTGGAAATTCTACATATTAATGGAAAAAATGACACATTCTGCAAAAGACTTCCTTCCTCTTTTCTGGCTTTGGGATTAGCCATCTGGTCTTCAGTCAAGTGCTGCCTCCAGCCAGGCTGTGAGAGCAGCAGGAGAACAGGCCATTCCTGCCTGAACTGGAGCAACTATAGTTCCCTGCACTGCTGATAATTCAGTGCCATTCAACCTCTCTGGTGTTCAGTAACATCATGCCAAGGGCTGAGACCTTTGGGCTCTGTGGGACCTGTGGTGGTCCTTTGGGTTCCACCTGAGGGGGAGCACCATCTCAGGTGCTGCTCTTCATCCCTGTAGCCCTGGAGGTCTGAGGAGTCTGCCCTTCCCAGAGTGCCCCAGTGGATGAGCCTGGATGCGATTTCCTTGTTAACAGAGCAGAGGAGATTATTTGTCAGAACAATGAATGTTGTCTCAAAGCTGCCCTGGCCTGAAGCCTGGGGGTTACAGAGTTGTGGCAGCTGACTTAGAGACAGCAGTTTTTTTGTTAATGTCTTAATTACTCTTCTTTTGTAGAAGAGTCTCTAAAAACTGAGCTGTTGTTCATGGGGTTTTTATTATTGAAGCAAATTGTCCTTACTGCTGATCTGTACATATTTATACAAATGTAGATGTTTTCTCTTCTAAAAGAGGAGGGGATAGTCTTTCAGAAGACATTGGTGTACAGTCTACCTCCTGTTCCTGTCCAAGCAATGCAAGTGTAGGAGTGGAGGTGGTTGTTCTGGTTATTTTGAATGGTGCCATGACAACTCTGGGTCTTGTTTTTTTCCCTAACCAGGCTGTCTATAATGCATTCAGTCTATACCTACTCCACTTTCCTTGTTCTCTGATGTTTTGGGAGTTAACCTCCTGGGGTAATTTAAATATTTTGAATATTTTTTTTTTACTGAAAAGACTGGGAACAGGAAATTCATTTTAAGCATACAGTAGCTGAGAATTCAGAAGGCCTCTGAAAGTCTTGGGTATGCTGTTACCTCTTTCAGGTGACATGTTGACCCTCCTCTTCATGGATAAAAAGTGCTATAATCACATGCAGACTGTATTGCCCAGCTTGGAATTTGGAAGCAATACACCTACATGCTAATGAAGTGCACAGTTTGGGGGAATTTATCTGAATTCCAGGACACAATCTAGCACCAAAGTACTCATCATGACACTCCTAGCCAATTAAGAAAGTGGTGTTAAATGACATATGGCAAACATGCCCTCTACATTCTGTTTTTCTAGAGGAAAAGATGTGTGCAGATGCATTGCCACCTGGCAATTTAAGAACTTACTAGAGTGACTGGTGAAGGCTTACTTAGGGTGTAAATATTTTAAATAACCTTGGATTCATTAAGCATTTCTTTCTCTGGCAGAGCAGGGAACTTATCTCTTAATTTATACAGTAATTTTTCCTCTTGGCCTGAAAAGTAGTTGAATCTATGGTATCTAGCTTCTTGCACACTAGAAAACTATACAGATTAATTAAATCAAGATGAGCTTTAAGCATTTCATTTGAAAAAAAAAGCCTAAACTAGAATTTTTTCTTTCAAAAGTCTCCTTTCATATCAAGATGACTAGGAAATGTGTAGTGCTAATTCAGTTTGAAGACAGAAGCCTATGGTAAGACTCCTCCTGACTTGTGCTCAAAGTATGTGTATTATTTATCATCCTCAGTGTTTTGTTTCTGCTATTCTTAGCTTGTGGCTTTGTTTCATTCAAGTAGGACATTGTCTGTGAGGACTATTTAGGAGCAAACTGTACCTGGTAATGAAAATCTCTTCTTATTTGAGAAGTCAACTTTTGCATGAGAAAAATTACAAGGTGCAAGCGATGCCCCATGCAAAATTGCTGGCATTTTGATTATGTATTATGAAGAAAAGAGTTACTAGAAATAAGAGTTCAGGTAAAATCTTCCATTTTTCTGTTTAGTGTTTATCTCAGTTTGCACAGATGATGTGTGCCATGAAATGCAGCCAGGGTGCAGGAAATCCTGGAGGTGACAGAGCTGTAGGATGGAGACAACATCTTCAATGAAGTTTTTTAACTGGTAGTAAACTGAGCTTTGAATATTTTTTTTTGTTCACTAAGAAGTAAGAGCAAATTATCTTTTTAAGCACTTCTTTAAAATCATAAAATAATCTGCTCTAACACTTAGGCTTCTTACACGCTGACAGTCTGATTCTGAGTTTCAAATTTTGGGTGCTTATCCTCTCTCCCAAAGCACTGAATAATACCCTTGCTTTAATTTAGCATTCCTCTAGACTCCTTTTATTTTTTTTTTTGGTTCATTTTCACTTTAGTTCCAGCTTTCCTACTTTGCTTTCTGATCACTTGCACACAATTATTACAGGGAAGGCAACCATGCAAAGTCTGTGTTGTGCTCCTGCAAAGCGAGGCTCTCTCCTGTCTGCTGTGTTTCCTGTACTGTGGCTCTCACCTTTGGTTCGCTCACGCTGTGCTCCTGTTCCATTTCTGCTTGGCCAGAGTCAGGAGCCTGGGCCTGTTATCCCGGTGGGGATCCAGGCTGCTGACAAATAGCACAAGTGGCTAAAAATAAGTGGAGTTCAAGCAGGCTGTGTTTGCTGATAATAAGATGTTGTGCCTTTTCTCCAGTGCTCTCCGAAGTAATTCTAATCAGGTGGCAAAATGACCACTAATGCTTCCAAAAGGAAGGAACTGTTGTATCATTTCCTTCAAGTCATCCTCTTCAGAATGGGGGTTTCTTGTGAGTGGAATGGGGAAGGCACAAATGTTAATCAGTGTAAACGTGATCTGCTGTTATTTTCCTTCTGCTGAGGGAGGCTTTTTTGAGTTGTGAAAAGCACATTATGAATATACTTTATCCTTTTCCAAAGTGAGAGACTTGCTTGCTTATTTACCTGAATATAGAAAGTTTGGCTGCATTTAAAGTTCTGAAATCTGTTGAGCAAACGTAAGTGTAATGAAAATGCCAGTGATTACTTTGATGCTTAGCTGGAAATACACATTTGGATATTTATTTCTTTTTCTCTCAATCCATATGTCAGTTGTGATTATTATTGCAATGAAGTTTGCAGTTATATTTGTTATTAATTGTCATGTGGAAAGCTGAATATAAGCAACTTCAGGCAACTCTCAGACTCCTTGGCATTGTTTCTCAGTGCTGCTGCAGTTGGGTGGTGCCTCCTGCTTTTGGTAGGATAAACTGTCTGTCCAAAAAGTGATAGGCCTAGTGCACAGTTATAAACATTGCATGACATGCCCTAGATGTAAACTGGCAGTATTAATTAATCCTCAGGTGTATTGAAAAGATTCTACTCACAGAAAATTTACAAAGCAATGCAGAAGAAAACTGAGCACTTCCGTAGGAGAGGAGGTGACAGAGGTTCTGGAGGGCATATAAAAGGTCTGCTCTTGACCCCTTTTATCACAAGCTCATACACTGCCAAAAGTTTCAGCTCTAAACTGCAAGCTTTGTTCTTCCCAGAAGATCCATCTGCTTGGGAAAACTGGCAAGTCCTTTCAAATATTTATATTAGATGTATGTGTTCATGTATTTGCCCACTGGAAAGGAAAAGTCAGAATTTTTACAGTGGTTCAAAGACCAGTAAAACTTTGTGGTTTCCTTGGGATACATATGACTGCTTAGGTAAATAAAATCAGAAAATTCTTGGGGGTTTTTGGGGTGGGGATTTTTTACACATTCAAGTTGAAAATGTTGTTTGTGCATAAAGGAAGAAAATTCCATTAGCATGAGAAATACTGCAGGTTGCATATAATCTGTGCATGTTTGCATAAGTTTCCTCACTGGAGCACAAAATCCCCCACCCTACCTAAATCTCCCTGGTATTCAGATCCCAGAAGTCTGTCTTTGAATTAACTGAAAGTAAAAATTGCTGTACAAGAATATAAAAATTAAATACAGTGAAACCTGATTTCCAGCCTAGCCTAAATTATAGCATTTGAATCTTTTATACCTTAGAACTTACTTATGACTGAAGAATAAGAAACTAATATATTCACTTTATTGATGAACTAATGGGACTGTGGTGAAAATTTGAATGCTTTCTGAACTGTATAGTAGTTCATCTCCTGCAGATGGTTTAAAAAAATGTCTAACTATTTTATGTTGGAAAGGTAATGTACTGAGAAAATAAGAGAAAAACAGGGAAGCATTTTGGTCTAATAGTGTTGTGTGAGATACCAGGAACCAGAAGTCCTAATGCATTAAAATAGAAGAACGAAAAAGCAGTTACCTACTCCTGTATTAAAAAAACCCGAAACAACAAACAAACAAAAACAACTCCAACCAAAACTTCTCCAAGTGTTAGGCTAGACACTTCTCTGTTCTGCTGGAGCATTTTATGCCATCTGTCTAGACTGTAAGATCTTTAAGGCAAAAAGAGATACACAAGTGGCACATAGACCACTGCTAGGACTGTTAATTGCTTAGTTTTCACAACATCTGGCACACATTATATAGCACATTTTCTTCTGCCTGTTAAAAGCAGATAATATTTATTTCCCTGACTGTCACTAGGGCTTTGAAAAGTCTCATGGAAACCAAAGGAATAAATGAGCCCTGGAGGGGAATCGATACTTTTCCGACATCACAGCTGAGACACAGCCTCTAAGTCGAGGTTTTTAAACAGTGTCTTGCCTCTCACTGGAACAGTTTTCTGATGCTCTCTCCCTGAACATCTGCTGATGGCCACTTTCAGGGCCAGAATCCAGGTCCAGACAGAGCTCCCCTGATGCAAATGGCCAGCCTGATGTTCCAAAAATTTGCATGCTGTTGTGGGACCCGTTAAGTTTCATGCTGGTGGTTTTATTGTGCTATCGGTGCCACCTCAGTTGACCAAATGGCAACAGTCATAAAAGGGGAAGAAAAACTTTCCATCTTCTGCTGCCTGTGCTTCCTTCTGCTGAACTGAGGAGATATAAAAGAGCCCTTGGAGTATGAAAATTGAAAAGGTCTCAGCTGGAAATGCTCAACAGTGCTGCCTCCAACAGAGCAGAAGAACAGGAAGCAAAATGGGAGCAAAAAGTTCACTGTGCAGGAATAGCATAGACAGAGTTAAGCCTGAACTGGGCCACATAACAGGAATTTATTCTTTTTCCTTTCTCGTTATTTCTTCTGGCTTTGAATCACTTCTATTAAAAGTGAACCCTCTTCAGTTAGTCATCAGAAATTAGTCATTCCTCAGTGTGTGAGGTATGGCCCCAGGTGAACTAACCTGCTGTAGGAAGTACAATCAGCTCCTGTGCAGCCTTTCTGTGTGAGCAGGGCAATGAGCCTGGATGTGGGCTCGGTGTCTGTGCCTGGATTCCAGCTCTGGCTGCCTGTGCAGGGTCCTACACTGCTGCTCTCTGTAAGCCCCTCAGTGCAGAGAGGAACCTGCTGGTGCTGTGCTCACATCTCTCTGACTGCAGGAAACAGCCAGATCCTACCCAGCCATATTTATCTGCATGAAGCTGCAGAAGCTAAAAGTCATCCCACGGTGTTTTAGCATATGTTGAAAAATGAAATACTGTCAAACTCCTACAGTACTTGAAATAGGCTTGAAATAGCCTTACAGCTCTGCTCCTTCTCACTTTTTCTGCAGAGATCATTCAGGGATTCAGATGCAGTGGGGCACAGAAATAGAGAATGAATCTCTCACTTGTTAAACTGAAAATTAACCTTCTGAGTTAAATTAGTTTTAGATAACTAGAATCTCTAGCTGCATGCCTGCTTTCTGTGTTACACAGGATTAGAGCTTTGTATTGTTCTATGCAGAACGTAAAATTCAATTAGTGATATCCAAGTTTATATTTTGAAAAGAGAAATGTCTGGAAATTTTATATGAATGAGATCTTCTCATTTTTTAAGACTGATTGCTACCAGCATAGATGATGGTATAAAAATATGATATTGTTATTCTGTCATACCTATTCAGCATAGCCAGCAAAGAAATTTTATGTTCTGATCAGCAATAAAAATCTGCAAAATAACATTCTTGGTGCCAGTTGCAACAAGTGGGAGTTTGCCATTAATTTTAAGGTGGCTAAATGTCAATGCTATTTCATTTTGTACAATTAAAACAACTTTGCAGGTGGCAGAAATACTGAACATCAATGACTTTTCTGATCACGCCCAATCATGAAGCCATCCAACCTGGTTTGGGTGTGCTGGGTGTTGTTGTACTTGAATTTTGTAGTTTTATTACTTTTTCTTTTGTGTGTATAACTGCGTGTGTTCTTCCTGAGACTCTTCTCCACTGACTGGTTTATTACCCCATGATTTTACAGTCATCAAATAGTAATGCAAGCAAGATTAAAGTGTTAATTTCTTTTATCCTACTTTTCTTCAAGTGGCCAGCATAGGTAAGGTAAACCCAATTAAAACAAATAAATAAAATAATTTCATTTCTGATATTGACTGCACTAGCACAGAATAAGATTCCACCTTCTTATTGAGCTGAAAGGAGAAAAAGCCCCAAGACGGGTTTCTAAACCATTACCTTATTTCCAGAGGTGGACATTTTCAAGTGGTAATGAATGTTTCTGGAAAGCTTAGTGCTTCCAGAGGTATTGTTGTTTTGTTTTTCTAAACTGCCTTTAAATACTGTTTGGCAATAGATAACACACACCCCCAAAAATATAACCCCAAATGCGTAGTCTAGAGGAGTGTTCTGGATTTTGTCATGTATGCGAAGACTATTTGAAGCCATTCCTGGCTGAGTCCTGGATGAATTTTAGGCTGCAGCTGTTTTGCTGAATATTCATTATGAAATGCTTGTGTTTAAAAATAAACCCATTAGATTTGTTTTCATCACACAAACTTGTCTTTCACTCTGCACCAGTGACCTGGTGTGGGGGCTGCATCTCTGAGCCTTAGGTCTCCGTGGATAATGCTCATGTTTTGGACTCCTTTTTGTAAAAATATTCAACAATATTTAGATAGTTTTGAGTTCATACAAAGTTATTTAGCTGTTTTCTATCTTCTCTTCCAAAAGCCAAGATGGGACTGCTGTCTCTTGCCCTAGGCCCTGTTCCCACCATCACACTTCCAGTCTGAATTGTGTGCTTTTCAGTCTAGAGTTATTTCTGATTCACAAGCTACTTTTAAATTACAGAAGGCATTCTGTGTGACTAGAACAAAATATAGGGAATGGAAAGCAAATTCCTCCTTTTTCAAGCAGAAAGAAAGGTTAATTCACTTTTCTATTCCTAATTTGGTTGACGAATATTATCTCTTCTGTAATGCAGCAAGAGCACTTTCCCAGTTTGCTTTAATTCCTGTCCTGAACATTTAGGATCCAAAATTCTTTTTTCAAAAATCAATGAAGGTTTGTCAGGGCCTATACCAGGAACAAGGTATTCCCTTGGTGACTGCTTCACTCCGTCTTGTGGAAATATGCCGCCTGTGACACTGAAAAATGAGGCACAGAGGAGCAGACAAGCCAAGGTTACAGTGCCAGCAGAAATGGTATCAAGTAAAGACATCCAGCAAACCTTTAAACCTCATGAAGCAGTTAAACACAATCTACAGTGCCTCCTTTTTAGTTCCTTCCCCTTGAGTCTTTGTATCCTCTGAATCTGTAATTTTCAAAGATGTTCGAATGATGGAGTCTTGACAAAATCACCACTTTTGAAGAGGTAGACTTTTGGTTTTTTGCCATCTCAAAGAAGACAGTAGAGGGGTCTCATCTCAGGTAACCCCAGTATTTATGCACTTGACATTTACTTTTAAGATCACTACAGAGAAACCTGCAAGACCAGTTGACAAAAGTAGGAATTTTATGGCATGGCTCACTTAGATTATTTTAGAAATGAAGTCTGGATTCAGTTGCCTAACAAAGGGCCCATCGTGTTGTTTCGGGTGCTGTGGGGATTCTGCCTGATGTCCCTGACACTCTCCAAAGGACTGAACTTCCCACAAGTCCTGTGCCACATCTCTCAGTGCTGTCTGAGTGTCTGTGGTGTCTCAGATGGCACCAGATGCCAATGTTTTGGTGACAATTTTCAACCCTATTTTGTTATAATATTAGCAATAATAACAATTATGTATGTATGTGTATGTATGTTTGGCCAAACTTTGCAAACACAGATTTGGGAAGGGCTCTCTCTCCCCACGTGGGTGTGCCCTTCCAGCCTGTGCAGTGGATGTTTTAGGTGAGGCACAGCGTGTGCAGAACTGGCCCCACCATTTAAGTCCTGAGGTCCATTTGCCACGGCCGAGCGAGCTTTGACAGTGACAGGGAAGTCCTCAGGACTGTCACAGCCCCCGGTACTAACCGGGGCTGACCCTGCTGAGCATCCGAGATCTGACGGGATCGGATGGCAGGGAGGCATTGAACTGCCGGGGGTGGTCCCCACTGAGACTCGAACTCAGAACCTTGGGATTCAGAGTCCAGAGGGCTCTCCATTACCCCACTGGACCTCCCAATAACAATTATAATGAATAAGAATATGTATTTAATACATGTATCATATAAACATGCTTAATATCTGTGTATCCATTCAGGTACAATACAGATACACATACATGCAGTTTTCAAAGTCAGACTCTGGCACTGTTTTGCAGAGTGCCTGGCACTGGGGGAAGGTGGGAGAGCTGAGGTGCAGAGTCAGTCAGACCAGTAATCCTCTCTGATCTGTAATTGCAGCTGGTGCTTGGTGCCTCTGTGTGCTGTGCCTCCCACTGCTGCAGGAGCTCTGTAAGGGAAAACATCATGTACCTTCTTATTCCCACCAAAAAGGGAAGGGAGCAACTCAGCAGAAAATAACAAGAAACAAAAGCAAAGTACTTTTGGCTTCCCTTCATCACAAAGGGAAAAGAACACAGGAGGAAAACAGTTTCCATATTTTTAGGCATTTGTGAGTCACCCTAAATCTCTTCGGATATTTTAGTAAAAATTACATTAAAAAGCTTCTATGAAGTAATGAACTAGTAAGGTTGTCCTTCTGATATACTTCTGTTGCTTTTTTTTTTAGACTTCTTCACTTACCCATCTGGGAATGCAAATGGTGTGAAGCGAGCTATGTGGGTTGTAAGAGAGAAAAAGACTGGTCAATCTTTTCTGAGGTTGGCTGATAGAATTCTGTAGCTCTGCACTAGACTAGAAGGGGCAACAAAGGTGTTCACACATTGGTGGGATAACCCATGGCCTAAACTCACTGTCCTACCCATAAGGTCCTAAACCAAACAGTCCAGGAAGTTAGACAGGCCATGGAGGCTGGGGGAGATCACAGAGGAGAGCAGACCAGAGCAAAGTTACAGCGTTGTCAAATGTTTTATTGACAGTGCAGGCAGAGGCCTGGGAGTTCTGGAGTGGAAACAGGCTCCTGTACCCAGCTGCCATTGCAGAGATGCAGATCCTTTCATATCTCCTGAAATAAAGTATTACAACTAAAAGCAAGACTGAGCAGTAACCCAGAATTACATAAATTGTGTGTTGTTATGTCATCAGGTGTCACTGGACAGAGCTGGTGAGTGTAAGGAAAGTGAGGATTGTTTGAGAGGTGTGGAGGATGCAGACATGTGCCCACTCTGTCAGCCACGAGCAGCCTCTCCCATTCCATCCCAGTTGCCCTCTGCCCTCACACTCTGCTCTGATTAGGCAGATGAAGAGTTGGTGGCTCTGATGGAACACTCCAGTAGATATGGGCCACTCAGAGGACTGTTTGTACATGGAACTTACACACAATAACTTCATGGGTTTAGTTATGTAGGGTTGCTAAAACTCTTTATGGTGATTACACAGGAAGTGGCATAAAGTGTTCCTGATGTTGTTCTCACATTACATTAATAGGGAAGTTGGACTGTTAGACAAAACCTCTTAGATATAAAAATTCTGAGGTTATCCCAAACCAAGTTCCAGCCAAGAGTCTCCCAGTGTGTTTTTCAACAGCAGAATAACAATACAGCTCATATTCCATGAAGACCATTTTTTTACCCCATATGTACAAATGTTCCAGGGAATTACACAAAAGGAGGACAACTGTATATACAGTGGGGGTTGTTCTGGTCCTTGACCTGATACTCCCCAGCTGTGTGTAGGAAACTGAAGCCACCTTCTCAAAAAAATCCAGTGCTTGACATGGATTTGATTGTGAAGTTTTATTCTTAACAAAGCTAAAGGAAGAGAAGTATCTGTGTGTTGCTTCCTTGGACAGACCAGTGTGCAATAACACATCACATTTCGCATTTCATGACACACCATTAATGAAACAGTGTCAGAGCTTTCAGGCACTCTTGTTGCAGCCTCATGCTTGTTTGAAAGAACACTCCAAATGAGGTTGCACTTTAAAAAAAGAATGGATCTACTCATCTGGGCATAATTTTAATATTCTTGTTCCTATACTTCTGCTGCATGATATATAGTTTGTAGAACAGTGAATAAAGGTCACAAAGCTTTGATTTTTTTAGGGTGATTTATTTGGTTTTTGTTTTGTTTTGTTGTTGTTTTTTTAAAGTCTTATAATTAGGATTTTTTGTAAACACTGTATTGATGTATATAACATTGCATACATGCTGTTCATTGCTGCCTGCAGAGTATTAAATTCAGAAACAACACAAGATTAGATTTGTAATACATTCATCAAATAGAAAGTCTCCAAGTATACTTTAAAGATTATGATTTAATGTTTTGGCTGAAGTTCAAATCCTGAAGGAAAAACCCCATTTTTTTGAATAATACTGGTTCATTAAAATAATTTAAGAATTCTTAAGAAGGCTCCCATATGAGGTGCCAGACTGATTCGAAACCTCACTGAATATCATGTCTCACAGAATTATGCAAATTCTGGTCAACTCACAGTCAACTGTAGACTGAAGATTCATGTCTGGAACTTCATGAAATATTAACATTAAGGCTTTTTTTTTGGAGGAAAAAATAAAATCCAGCTTTAAATTAATGAAACTTGAGAATCAACTTGCAAAACTATCAATGGGATTATTGTAAAACAACTTCTGTTCTCAGGAGCCTCCAAGAAATGAGAGCCCCCTTCTGCTAAACTCTGACACCCCAAGGCAGCAGGCTCCTATTTTCTCCCATTTCCTCTGGTACATTCTTCTTCACTTGCATGGTGAAGTGTCTATTATTGCCTCTGTAAAACTGTTGTTCTCTGTCATGTTTTCTTCTAAAATTGTACATCTTACTGTTTCCAAATTTTTAAGTTTCCTCAACCATCTTTATTCTCTGTATTTCCAAAAAGAAAAAAAAATAGAAAAAAAAGAAGAATCCTCTGAAGTAAATGCTGGTAATCCCTTTATGAAGTTTATATGTCTCATTCCTTTTTCATTGTGTATTCTCTGGGCTAATTATCATTATTAGTGAGAGGCTCTGCAGTTCAGAGCAGCTTGGTGGAGCAGTGAAGGGAGTGGGAAAAAGGTTCCCATTGGTGAACAGTGATGTGAAAATTCCCATTTCTTTCTCTTTCCCATTATGTGCCTTCTCCTTGGTAATTCTCAGTAGCAAAGAATATCCACAACAGGTTAGGGAATGAGAACAGAGGAGTGAGTAATATGGAAATAAAGATTACAAAGGAAAAGTAACAAAGATAAAAGACTTGAGCAACAACAACAACAAAACTAGGAATTTGGACCCTAATTCACAAAGCTGCTCAGACACTTGAATGCCATCAAAATCAATAGGTGTTGGGGACTCAGTTCATGAGAGCTGGTAATGACTTTTGGCTATTCCTAACAGTGAATATTATCTATATGAACTCCTGACAACACCCAGGCTTCAGGTTTTTTGTCATAAATAAATGAATCTTCTCCAGGGCAGTTTATCCTTGTTGTTTAAAGGACTGTGAGAGATGAACTTCTCGAATCTGGGAGATTTAGACTTCCCATGTTCTTTTTTAATTTTTTTTTTCTAAGGAGAGAAAAATTCTGTGTCCTGTGTACTTTTTAGGAAGGAACCAGCATATGAATTCTGGTGATACTCAGCATGCATCATATTTGTCATGTTTCAGAATTATCTCTAATTTTCTTGGCTTCCTCTCCAAATTGCTTTAATCATTAGTGTTTTTCTTAACTACTTCTCTGATGTGTGTCATTATGGTGGCTGTCTCTCAACAACTAGCTTAGGGAAAAAACATCTCCCGGGTCTCCCAGGGCAGGCAGAGCTCCTGCCCAGAGACAAGAGCAGGATGTGTTCTGGGACAGCTGGCTCTGCTGCAGCCTTGGATACATCAGGGAGAGTCAGGAGTAATTAGAGCACAATTACTGGTCAAAATCAAGACCATTCACTCTCAGTTCTTTCAAATAGGTGTAATTTCACAAAAATACATAGAACTGGATCATTTCAGTCTGGGATGAATTTAAACATCTGTCTGGAAAGAGCTTTGAATCAATACAGGATAGATTTAATTATTTATCAACACAACAAAGTATTGTCCTCATTGTCATGATGCCCAAGTAGGCACTGAGGTAACCACAAGCCCAGCAGGACCTGAACAAAGTCACAGGTGCTGCACATTGACTGTCTGTCAAGAGATTGTATTGACTGGGGCAGCTGAGCTCTTGGCAGCTTTAAAAACAAATCTGGTTTAGAAATATTTTTTGGTTCTTTGTTGGTTTTTTTTTCCCTGTGAAAAGGGAAAAGTTTGGGGCATTGGAGTAAGTACTGTTACCTTTGATGTAGTCCCAGTATCCTTGTGTGCCCTGTTTCTCATAACTCCGTCCCAGACTGAGAGTCTGCGGCTCATTCGCAATTCAGATTCCCAGGGAAAATTGTGCAGATAAATCTTGATGCCATGGTCCATTGAATTTCACCTAATATTATTCTTTTTCCCCCAAGAACTTCAGGAGACTATGACTTTCTTCATTGACTTTCATTATTTTTCTCCAGCACATGAATAATTAATGTGCATTGCTCTGGACTGTTTAAACTCTTTATTAAAGATATTACCAAGTGTATATAGCAGTGTCTCCTTCATAAGCTGAACACAGGTGATTTCAGCACTCTAAATTAACAGCATAATGAGATTCAGAAATGCACAATAAAGCTATGAAGCTGTTTTTCCAAGCACTCTCCCAACAATAGCAATAAGAGCAATTTAAACCATTTCCAACATCTATCAGGTTTCAATATGGATCTACAGAAATGGGCAGATTTACAGGAGTGCTTGGGTTCCAGCCCCCTGTTTGATGCTCCTCTGTGAAGTGCAGCTCCCAAAGCCACGTGTGCTGCATTCCAGAGCAGAGTTACTGCACTGTCCCCTTGCACTTCAAACTTATCTGAGTTACATGATTCGTTTTCCCATTGCAAGTTGTTTTTGCCAAGTCCACAGGATAATTTACGCAGCTCAAATTAACTGTGAAATAGAGATGAAGCAAAAAGCAGAGGGATTTCTAAAAAGTTGGAGGAATAAGAAGAGACGGGTCCTTCCTATGTGACGGGCTCTGGCCTTACTGAACTTGGCACAGACATCATGGGTTAAAAGATGCTGTTCTGTTTTCTAAGTAAAACCAAACAGAAAAGATAATAATACCAGAGAGGTCCTCTGCAAGAAATTGTTTCTGTCTTTGAAGTCTGCTCAGGATGGTGCTGGAGAGGAACATTACCCTAAATATTGGGCAATTACTTACTTTTAGAGGCAATATAAGTGGATGAGAATTGGTGCAAATTCTAGTTATGTATTTTTACGTACCAATTCAATACTCATTAAGAATGTCTGACAAATAATGAAAAGAAAATTTTGGTGCTTGTTAAAGGAAAATCATAAACATACCTCTTTTCTTTCCTTTGATTCTGCAAATAATGGGAGTTTTCCCAAAACATGAGGCGTGACTTTAAAGAACCATTTAAGAAAACATGTTGGCCCTGAGTCTGCCTCTTGGAGATTGATAGTTCCAGAGGGTGGGACATGACCTTCTTTACCATGTAAGTGTTTTGGAATATTTTGTCTGAAAAAACTATCTTCCAAAGCACATAACCTCCAGACAGAGTGCCTGCTTCCTTTTGCTGATGGTTCATTACTTCTTTGACCCAGCTTGTCTTAAGCCTCACTGTGGAAGACGTCGAGAATTATGTTATAATTAGGACTTAGAATTCACTCCCGTACTGCAATTTTGTAAAACAAGTGCTCTGGAATAGACTGTCTGTTACTGATGGTAAAATGAGGTTGACAGATATAATGATGACAGTAGTTCCTTCACAGAATAAATATTACAGAGGGCTCAGAACTGCAGCACTTGCCGGGCTACGTGCAATGATATTGAGGAAGGCATAGCTAGTAATGCTATTCTGAAGGTTTGGCGTTACCTTTTTCATATCTCATGGTTATGAATAATACCAGAAAGCTTTGCTGCCAACAGATTTTGTGGGGAAGGACATTGAACAGGCAATGGCAGGCAAAAAAATCAGGCTGATGTTGATGTATTTAAAAAATTGAAGTGGAATTACTAATTGAGAGTCAATGGTGTTCAACCTTCCAGTTGTCTGCTAAGTGCCAAAAGGAGTTTTGGTTAGCCACAGTTGTGATTTCAGTGAGTGTTGGGTGATTTCACTTTACTGCCCAGCAAGGAATTTAATTTTAGCGACTCATGACCAGCAGGTATTAAATCTCAGTTTTTGAAGGCCTGCTCTGGGTCTTTATGATGTTCTGTCTACATGTTGTGAGCACTCCAATTAACAATTTGTAATTTGGAAAGAGCAAGGCACACATTTTATATTGTAGATACACTATTTTTTCCCCAATATGGGACCCCAACAGGGCAAAGATCTTTTGTTTGAAGCTGCATTACTTGAGTAAATCACATGTGACTGTCCCTGACACGATTAAACTGTGTAGATAAAAGATTTCAGTCTTGATCCTCAGAGGTAATAATTGTAATGTTTTAAAATTATCTTCCATTTATTCTCCAATAATGAGTTTATCTACTATCTATTTTGTTTAAATAGAGAGCATGTTGGTGTTCAATGTAACTAAGTATTAGTGGAGCTACTTGTTTGCCAGATTATATCTGTGCTCCCCATTGCCTGTGAGAGTGGTGATCTTGCTGAAGACACAGAGCTAGAAAATGTAGCAGTGAGAGAATTGTAATATTTCAGAGGAGACAATGCAAGTTCTTTTAATATTTCCTGTGAAAAAGTGACAAAATGACACACCAAAACACACGCTGCCCATATGAGCCCTTTTCTTTCTGAGCCCTGGGCAAATGCTGTTCTGAAGCTTTCTCAGTGATGGCTTTTCAATGTCTCTTCTATTCACGACCTATTATTACTGCTCACATATTCAATTACTCTTCTTGGTGACCTTTCCTCAGTGGTCCCCAGAAGAAAGGCCCTACATCATCACAGTCATGGCATTAGGAATCAGATAAGTTAATAGTATTTTCACCACAAGGCAATTCCTTTCTTTAGTGGTGAACACGCTCAGACTGATTACATGTCCATGAAAAGATATAATTTTTCCCCCCTAAGTGCAGAAAGGACAAAGTACAGCTCTTGCATAGGGAGAAATAATAACATATATCACAGCATTCTTGTACTATTTTGCCTATTTATTGTATCAATCCATGCAGGTTGAAAGGCAAGTGATGTAAAGAAGGTAATTGAAGCACTATTATGCACTGTCATTGAGGCTTCAGGGGCAAGTCTTGGCTGTAAGTTTAGTATTGACATTTCCCCTAGTTGAATGAAAACTCTATTCCATGGTGAATTATTCTAACTAGAGTCATATTTCAATATACAAAATCAGTGTGTATGAGAAATGATTGAAAGAAGGGGCAATTCTGAGGTGAGGAAGTGTTAGCACCATATAGTAACACTTACGGAACATCTTTCCAGACTTTACTTTGGATGGAAACCTTTTGTGTAAAGAATTGCACAGTTCTCCATTAACCAGTGCAGGGATTTTGTTTGTCATCTTTATGACTGTTAATTTGGATTAGAGTAAGGCCTGGATTCTTCACCAGGGATCAGTGCTCCACTGGGCTATGCTTTGTAGATGCACACAGTTAGAAAGGGAAAAAAGAATCAGCTCTCAAGAGTTTGCAGTATTACAAAAACAAAAGGCACTTTTTACACTAAAAAAACATAAAAGGTGGAGCAAAGGAGGAAGATCAAAGCTCTGTACTTTTTATGTTGTTATATATTTGTCTTGCTTTATCTCTCAGAAGAAAGAGCCCCTTCAGTATTAGTGCCACTTCCACATTAGTTTTGACCACATTGATTTACTTCTCTTTCATCATTAAACTACTATTCCAAGCAGTTGCTGATAAATCATCACAGGTTCTTATGTCTCCATAAATGACTTTCTCAGTTTGGAATATTCTGGATATCCTGAGAACTTGAGGAGAAAGAAAGTGACCAATCCTACTCCAGCTCTGAAAATCTCTGAATAGAGGGAGCAAAGCAAAGCACATTCTGCCCCTCTCTTCCCCCCTGTGTCTGCCTCTCTCCCAGTCACACCCCAGAAGGGAGCTAGAAGAGGAATGGCTGAGTGTGCCAGAAGCAGGAGGGCACCGGTGGGAATGAGGGGGCTGCAGATCCAGAACCTGCCAGCAATGATAATGGAAAGGTGACAGAGCTGTTTAGTGCAAGAGTGAAGGGAGAGGGCACGGGTAGGAGGGGCAGTGCCTGAGCACAGCAAGCAGCTGGGCAGGGGCAGGAAGGGGCAGCTGCATTGTGGTGGTGGAACAACGTTTGCTTGGCAGTAGGAGTTAGAAAAAATACTTCTCAGGAAGAGAATGGAGGAGTTTCGAAGAGAAAACAAAGAGCAAAGGAGAAAGAGTAAGAAGAGAGAGTTAAAAGATAGGGCCGGGAATATCCAAATTTTTAATGACAGTGAATGTCACAATGAAACTAAAGTAAAAAAACCCCAGTAGTTGACTTTTCACATGCAATTGATAGGTTTTGTGCAAGGAGTATATACTTGCATTGCACATGTGTGTGCACCTACTCACCTGTGCAACCCCAGAGTTGGGGAAACTGAGAGGAACTGCTTAAAACCTGTGATCAGCTTAAAGGGTGTTTCCCCCACCCATTCTTGCAACTTTGTGTAACTCTAGACATGTTAAGCACACATTTGTGGCAGACACATGAGGATGTGTTGGACAGATCACAGCTTTAGCAACCTGAGCACATTTATCTTGCACCTCTACTGTGAGAGGAGTATGTCTCTCTCAGCCTGATGACTTCTCTCATCAGTTTTTTGCAAGAAACCTTGTTTGAGTCTCTCTGTCAACAAGTTCAGATTATCATTTATTGTTGTTGTTGTGCACTATCTTTTTTTTTCAGTCAGAGCTATCCCAGTTGTGTGAGTTAAGCACTTTTAAAAGGTAAGCCTTGTACCCTCTTTCTTAATCCTATTATAGGAAAAGAAATAGGTGTTCCCTATTAAAAGCTAAAGAACCAATGAGATGCAGCTTTGCCCAGCACTGCCATGCCCAGGTGTTCCCTATTAAGAGCCAAAGACCCAACGAGGTGCAGCTGTGCCCAGCCCTGCCATGCCCAGGTGTTCCCTGGCTTTTCTCTCCCCAGCAGTGTTTAACAGTTCTCATTCTTCATCCTTACCCTGCTATGCAACCACAACTGAAAGATGCACTGAGAGTGGAGTGGACTTTCATTCTGGACTATTAAAAATATTAACAGTCATCAGCTTTTGATTAAAGAAACACATCCTGGCTAACATTTTGTGATGGGGAGAGGCTGTTATGGTCTGCAAATGTGAGGATGTGTTCAGTGCTCTCAAGGGAGTTGTAGTAAGAAAGTGAGAAACAGAGAATCCTCAGCAACAGAAAGGATTTAGAAGGTTTGTATTTTCCCAGTTTCTGATTGATAAGTGTTCTTGTCCATTATTAGTTTTCTTGTTTTGATTGTTGATAAAGAGGGGCTATGGCTTACTTTTAACTTTAATGTAGAATAAGTGCTTACAGACTTTTTGGTATTCTTGAAAGAGATATTTAGTGTAAAATTTTCATGAATTGATTAACTGGGGGAAAGGACAGAGAAATAAATATAATTATTCCAGTCGAATGATCAGTCAAGGTTTAAAAGAATATTTTCTTGATAAGTGAATTTTTACAGCTTTTTCTAGAGTAAATTCAAGTGTTTTCATCTGGTGCCTTGACTGTTTGAACCTTCAGAAGCACCTCTTATAAATAAAAGACCCCAGATTATTCCAGTGTGATTTAAACCTTTGTATTTTTCTATAGGAAAGCAGAAATGATCTATACCTGATGAAAAGAAGGAAGGGAATTGTTGTATTGGTGTCTCACAAGGAGAATAATTTGACAATGAGATTGAAACTTTTAGTTGCTGTGCTTCCAACAGTCTTTTGTGATTATGTTGTGCTGCCCATCTGAGAAACAGCGCTGGGGATGGAGGGCAGAGGGAGAGCAAAGGGAGGCAGAAGGTTTTGCAAGGCCCTGTGGATTCTCTTTTCCCAACTGTGTAAATGTATTGTAATACACATCCTATACAATGTATTGACCTGCTTTGTCACTACTGAGATATGGGGACCGTGCAAGTGTTAGTGAAGAGGTGAATCTTCAATGCAAAAAGAAACCTCTTTGAATTCTACATTTCACAAAGCACTGTATGTTGGATAATTATAAGGAGAACTTGTTATTTCAGGGCTGCTGTGTGAAGTGAGACTGGGGCTTTGGGGTTGGTGTGTTTGGTGGTTTTTTTGTTGGGGGCAGGGTTTGAAAGTATCTATCAACAATTTTCATGTATTGGGAGATGAATGACCTGTGTAGGGGAGATTTTTTTGTTAGAAAATGCAATGTAGTTTTGTTCCCACAAGGCATGAACTGAATTAAGTGCATTTTGGAGATGATACCACTTCACTCTTCAGTGGTGACTTATTGCCATCATTACTATTAGTAGTGAGATGGTATTTAAAATGAAATACGATGCTTCTTGATGTCACAGTAAATAATAACAAGAGATAAATTGGTGGCTAAATTAACATATTGACTGGTTGGGTGAAATATGCATAACAATCAACTGTAGCAATAAATAACTTGAAACAAAATGTTTTTCAAGGAGTTTTGGAGGCCCTTGTCCATTTTGGAGTAATGGATACAGTTTGCCATTCATTGACTTTATTAATTTGCTCTCCAAGACAGAGGTTTACGAGTCTAATTGCATCAGATGCCTTGCTGCAAATCAAATAAACAACTGTTATTAAAAGAGAAACTAAAACATGATAAAATCAGTTTTCTTTTGTGCTTTTCATGGAAAATATATTAGGCAATAAAGCAAAATCAGAGTTCTGGATAGAGGTAGCTTGGATGTTTATTTCTTTGTGCCTTAAAAGGCTCATTTTGTTCATCTTGTATCTGGATCTTTCTGCTTCTGAGACTAGCAGTGTATTATGGGATGTCCTGGCTCTGCCAGGTGGCTGCAGGCAGCAGGTGACTGTAATCTCAGCTCCCAGGTGCTTCAAAACCGGCACAGTCTGGGTCAACCAGTCACTGCTCTAATGTGCCACTCCACTAGAAATATTTCTGGCAGAAACTTCCCATCTGACACCTTTTGGAACTACAGCACTGCAGGATGGGAAATAACTACAACACAGGACAAATTCTGCAGCACTTCATGGGCACACATAGTTCAGGCTTCTGGCTTTAACTCTTTTGTAATCTTTCAGGAAAACAAGGAGAGATTTAACCAGGGATTTTTCCTAATAATAAAAAGTTTTTCTTTAGAAGAGATAACTTCAGATTTCTGACAACAGGAATGCAGAATCACAGAATCAGTTAGGTTGGAAAACACCTCTGAGATCGAGTCCAACACTGAAGTATACCTTTCATTTGTCTAGGTTATATTAGTGCTTGAAGTCTTTTACCTTCTTTTATTAAATTTTTGCAACCATTCTTTTTTTTTTAAGTGACCTTTACTATGCTTTTAATTGGACTCTTCATGTACTGTGCTCTGTGCTGATTGTTTTGGTCACTGCCTGTCATTCTTGTCTGATGCTCTTCAGGAGTCAATGTACAGTTTAGGGATCCTTGTGCTTTGCTGGATCAGTCAGTGCCAGGGCTGTAACTGGGAATCTTCAGGGAGTTTGGGGGCGCTGCTTCAGGTGAAATGGTTGTTACAGTAGACTTGTCCAGAGCAAAATCATATACATCTCAAAACCAGGTTACAAACCACAGTTTGTGTTGTGTGTAGGCACGTGCCGTTCTGCCACACTCTGCTTGCAGCAGCTTTGCTGAGCTGAAAATCCCCTTTCAAAAGGTAACAAATGTATATCCACAGTTTTGTGGGGCATGGGTAAAAGAGTGAGAGAACCCTCTTATTGGTCTGAACATTGTAGATATGCACAGGGTTATGTGCAAGAAGTCTTTGCAGGCAGGTGTGAGATAAATGTAAGGAACTGTGCTGGTGCTCCAATATGTCCTGAATTAATGCAGCTGGGCTTTCCTAGCGCAGGTCTAGCACTGTGCTCATCAATCCTGCTGAGCCACAGCACATTAGTTCAGGCTTAATGATGTGCTAATACACTTACCTGCTGAAAGGCTATGCAGGCAGGCATACGTCATTCTATCCCCCAACTTTTCTTTTAGCAGGGTTAGGAGCCAGGTAATTCATAGTCAGAGTGTCTTGAGCCTTTCAGTTCTCGTTATGAAAACAGCTTACTTAATCCATTTGACTCTGCTGAATAGAGATGCTGTACCCTGTGCTTCTGTGGAGAGAGGATTTGCTCGTGTGTTTAGATGTGCTGAAGTTCCTGGCTGTTTTTTTGTTTGTTTGGTTGGTTTTTTTTGATGCAAAGTGTAAAACAGTTCAAGATTGTGTTATAACTCTGTGTGCCCATTTATAGACTTCAGCTATTTCCCAGAAAAGTCAAAAGGCTTAATTGTGAAGATATGTTCTCTAGGGTGGCTTCTGTGTTCAAAATACAGCTTTATTCCATGGATTTTATCCAGTCCTTTTTTTATCCTTTTAATGTCAGAAAGAAACTGCTGGTTGGGTTCACAAAGAGCACTCCCTTAACAGCAGCAGGATATTTCGTGCTGCTGCTGTACTGGGTCCCTGTTGCTGTGCCCCAGGATGCAGAGGCACACCTTGCCCACTTCTCTGCTGCCCTCACAGATACCAGCAGGAGTTCATTTTGCCTGAGGATAAAAGGGATGATCACTTGTGTCTCAGTACCTGGTTAGGTGACACTGAGCAAAAGGGGGAACAGAACTCTTCATCCCTGATGATGTGAGCGAGCTGGGATCGCCAACCAGGATGAGGTTTCTGGGTATGGAGGTTTGGAGCTGGTGCAGCAGGGCAACATGTTTTGAAAAAAATTTCCTGCTTTAAATGGAAAAATTCTCATGATCTTCTTCATAGACCTGCACTGATTTTTCAGCTGTCTGTGTGGTATCATGGTATTGGTAGGGATGGCTTAAGTTTTAAGATTTTTTTCCAAGGAGTTAATGCTCCTGAGCATCTTGGCATGGTCAGTGGTTATGGGTACTAAATCCAGGCCTGGTTTGAGCAATTTATACCTGATTTTGAGGGTTGTCTCCTCTCAGTAACAATGGCATTAGGAAGTTTCTGTTTTCCTGGAGCTGGGTTTTGCAGAGTATTTCAGCATTACTGTGTTGTGATACGATAATGTGCTCAAAATAGAGAGAACACACATTTCCTCAAAAGACACAGACACGAACAGAAAAAACTGAACCCTCAGTAGAGGGATGAGGGAAGGAAAACATCAAAGGTTATCCCAGACATAGCCAATTAGTAAGATGTGCCAATTAGTAATCACACCTGTTCTGGACTTTCTGTACTGCCCAATTTAGACTCCCAAGGCCAACCAAGTATCTGACTCTTGCTGAGCATTTAATAGGTCTTTAATCTGCACTAATTATCCACAGTTTTAAACCTGTGTTAATTTTTACCTTTCTATTGTGTTTTTAGGCTGCCTGTTTGAGGATGACCTTTGCAAATCCTTTGAAATCTGTGTAAATGGTAAGTCTTCAATATTTTGTTTGCTGATTAGTCTGTCCTCCACTCCAGTTGCTGTGTGGTTGATTCAATAAACTAAATCTTTATATGAAGCAGAGGAAAGAGAAAAAAATATCAGGTCTGACTCTTCTGGTCAGCAGTTGGGGAAATTAAAAAATATATAAATATTCTCTCAACCCTGAGCAGCATTGTCTCCTTTTATGTGAAATGGACTGTAATTAAATTAAACACATTGAAATATGTTAACATTCAGTTTGATTTAATATGGGTAAAAATAACTGGTTTGTTGACTTCAGGTTGTTCCTCTTTTTAGGGGAGCATCTTGAGTAATTATCAGTCTCCTTTATCTTGAAAAGGTTATTATTTATTGTAATGAGAAAGAAGGTCTAAAAGGAATACTACAATTCCTGATAATTCCACTTCCTTTTTCTGGGATTTTTACCTGAACTATGCAAAAGCGGTTCATTTGTGCTCTCCTTCCCAGTTTCTTTTCAGTAAGTCCAAAAAGTCAACACAATGTATGAGTAAGTCTAATGGAATAGGAGGAAACACTTCTAATAATAGTTGAACATTCTTAATTTGCTGCATGAAAGCATTTAATTCTCAATGCAGGACAGAGTGTGTTCAGAGAGAGACCTTGGAAGCGATAACTGTTGTGAAATGTGAAGATCTGTCATTAGAAGGTTTAATTTGTTTTTAAAATTAAGTATTACATATGAAATTTCTTTTTGTGAGTGTGTGACATAACAAAGTACTTTTGTTTTCCATCAAACCCAGAAACAATAAGACTTTATTAATATATACTTTATTAATATCTTAGTTTATTAAGGTATTAATAAAGTGCATCTAACAAACATTTAAGATGAGTTGAGATTAAATTTCCATTCTTGTTTAACATGAGACAAATGCAAATTTGTAAAAATGCTGTATTGAAGATTCCCATGCCTGCCCCCAGGAAGGGGGGGGACAGGTTTCCACAGAGGGGCACTTTGCTGTCTCCCAATATTCCCAGTGCCTGGCTGTGCTCTTCCCCAGTGCAAGTATGTTTAATTGGGATTTATGATGGGCCACTGTTCTGTCTGGCAGACACTGCACAATGGGAATTTATGCAACAGATTATGGCAATTTTTGTACTTTAACTCATATCTTTATTGAAGGTTTAGCTGTTCCTATAAATGTTATTTCTTGCTCTACCTGTTTTCTTAGTTGAACTTGCAGCTTCTCAAGTCTCAATGTGATGCTTATTAACATGCAAAATTAAATAATGTGATTGTATTTGAATTCCAATAGACCTTTTCTGTTGATCTGTTCTTATTTAAGAAATGTCAGCAGTGAATAAGCCAGTTGATCAGGATTTCCTAATGTCTGATCTTATTTTTAAAAAGTACTTTCGGGGATTGTGCCAATGCATTTAAGGTAACTGCAAAGTATTTCACTTTTTTTGCTGTAACTGGACAAAAGCTGTCTGGGGTGGATGTTAAATGCTGTCCTCAATGCAAATGACAATACAGAGTTCTTGAGAAAATGAACAGGATCTTTGGAAGATCATACCTGGAAGTAGTAAAATACCATCAGAATGTACTTTTTTGTTTCACCACAAAGGAAGCAGGGCCACTTGCTCTGAGTAATCCTTCATGTTTTTCCTGTCCAAACTGCTGCTGATTCAACTGTATCTGCAGTTTTTCAGCAATCCTGATCTGTTGATGTGTGAGTGCTTTGCTGGATGGAAAGCTCAGGGCCTGCAGTCTGTGGAGGTCACTGTGCTTGGGAGCAGAGCTCACTTTGTGCGTTTCAAGGTCATGAAAAGCTCTCCCTCCTTTGTTGTCACACCAGTGCATATTTCCGAAGTGCACTGTGAGAGGGGGTAAGAAAGGGCAGCTGCTTTTCAGCAGTGCCTGTGAAGCACTTGTGATGTGCACATTTGCCTCTGACTGCTGCAGGAAGGCTCAGCATTTTGATCTTTGCCTCCAGCAGAGAAACCTGAACTGACCATGTTTTCAAAAGAAGAACTGGGTTTGCCTGCTGAGGACATGGCACATTGTTTGCCTTCTCATGTCATGTCATCGGTGCATTTCATGTACCTGGCTTGTGAAAGCATAACGCAACCACAAGCAACCGACTTGTTTCATAGCTTAGAATAAAGTACTGTTCTTTCTTTTTTATTTCCAGTGAAGAGAGATTGTGACTGAAAGATTTTGGTAAATGTTCCTTTGCTTGAGTGAAAAATTGGTGTTAAAAGAATTTTTTTTTAATTGTCAGAAGCAATGTAATCCAGAGATAAGGCCTGATATAAGCAGCATAACTGTTTGCATCAGAGATAAGCACTGCTTACATCTGTTCAGGGCACATGCCATTTTCACAGCGCAAAGTACCTGCTGTAATAATGATTGTTGACTTTTCTGCTGCTTTCCTTCATCATGTAAAGATCTCTTTTGGCTTCACTGATGGGTTCTCACTTATGTTTGTTTAATAGCTCCAGCAGCATTCATGCAATATTAATTTATTTCCACAAACCTTTTATCAGTTTTCTGAACTGCACTGACTCATCAAGTGGTTAAAAAGGAACATACTGTTGTATGTTTATTTTAATGGCACAGGGATAAGCCAGCCAAAAAGACTGAGTTAGTTTTCCTGGACTCCTTCGTTGCAAAGCCAGAACTTTGAGAGGTAAAATGCCTTAGATGTCATTTATTTATCTTCTGCTACATCGTTACCTCTACATTATATTTGGAGGAACTGACATTTCCACCTGTTTAAAATACTTGAAGCTTGAAAGTCTGCAGCTAAAAAGATTTGATATGAAAGCTGAATATGCTTGTGAGCTGCAGACCCTAACAGAAAATAATCGGGTATATTACAAGCTTGGAAATGCTTGTTCCCCAGGAAATGCTGAGAAGCTGTTACACATAGCACAGGAAGCAAATAACATCTTAATTAAACAAGATTTTGGAAGGAAAATAATAATGTAAGGAGTAGCAGTTGCAGGGAGGGTGTGTGTGTATAGTGATACAGCTGTGGCTAAAGAGGGGTATGGTATTCACAAATTCATGTTGGTTTTGCTGTCTGGGACAGAAGTTTAAGCAAAAGAGTTTGCCTGTGTGTATTTTTTTTTTATTGACAGTTATGTCTAGAATGTGTTTGTATGAAAGGAAAGAAAAAACATCAAGAAGGAATTTTTAGGTGATCTCAGAGACAGAAATCCTTCACTTACCCTTGAGCAGTCCTTGTATTTATATACTAAACCTAGCATAGCTGGATAAGGGGGGATATGTAACGTTTTGTTTTGCATTTTAAATGATAAGTAAAGCAGTTCATGTAAAACATCAGCTTGTGTATCTTCCTCCTTGGAAGGTTTAAACAAACTGGCTCCTGAAAGCAGCAAAACAAAAACAAGTTTTTATCCTTTCTCATGAAATTACGCAGTGCCACTGGGAAAGGCACCATGTGGTATAGATAAAAGCATTCATTTCAAAATAACCTTCCCTTATTGACCTCTTTCCTTCCTTTATTAAACTATTTGAACCGCTCATTTAGAAAGATGGCATTCCTTCCTTTAGGTTTAATCTCCAGATATCTGCTTCAGAAAGCAGCTTTGTGCTGTGTTCTGTCTGTGCGTGGATACCACGCTATCTTTGTTCCTATCAACAGAGCCTGGATAAATCAGGGCAGCTTTATTTATGAAAGGTGGCTGCGAGCCTCCTTCCCTCATGAAATCACAAAAGGGCTCACACAGACGAGATCACACAGCAGAAAACAACTCTGTGAGGCCAACCAAAAAAAGTTAATTAAATGCAGGCACCGGCACATTGTGCGTCCTGAAGTGAAGCCTCAGTGACAAAGCACCAAACTTCTCCTCGGTCTGATGTCTGCAGGAGTGTTTGGGGATGCTGTGCTGCTGAAAGGCTGGCAAACAGCTGCACAGCTGAATCAACACTGCTTTATGAATGCAGGCTGCCCTGGTTAGGAGGGACTCAGGTCAGCACAGTGTGACAGAGGCACCCGAGCACTGCAGCACAGAGCCAGGAGCCTTCCAAGTTCTGATGTCTCCAGGTAGCTCAGAATATTAATGCGCTTCCTTCCTCAGCTACAGAGCGCCTCCAACACTTGGACTGCAAGTGATTGTATGTGCTGGGGATGAGCCATAAATGGTAAACATGTGCTACAGATGATAAGGGAGAGAAGTCAGAATCCCTGAAATGGTTTCTTGAACTTAATGTGTTGCGCTTTGAGGTTTTCCAGCTCATTGCCTGGTAGGATGGGATTACAGAGGGAGATGCACCTCAGCATTGTTTAGCTAACAGATGTCTCTGCCTACATCTGTGCTTGCAAGGCACTGCTCTTCAAAAGCTATCCAATTTTTGTCAAATGGCACCATACATCTGAGCCTAAGCTTTCTGAACCTTTTTCAGTAAACATCAGTGCTTGTTATAAGTAAATTCAGACTTCCAAGGGCAAGACTCAGTGGTACCTCTGCACAGTCTTACTTTATTGTACGTGCGGAGAATTGCTGTGCTTTCCAAAGATGTGGGGATTCTTCACAGATAACTTAAATCCTAATACTGCTTGATGTTATTCCTAACCTGAACTCTGAAGTAAATGGGAATACATGTATGTTTGGGATAAAAAGCTGACCAATTATTTAAATATAAGGATTTACTTCCAGTTGTTTTCCATACCATTTCAAGGAGATCATAAGGTTAAAAATGTCAGTGCAGTGATGACTTCATCTGCTTTACCTTGAACCAGTGTGGTGATTGTTTTTTGCCTCATTGAGGATAAGGTCCATCTGTCTTCCAAATTATGTATTTGTGTCTTGTATTTGTCTTGCTGTGGTGTTAAAATAGTTGCCTGTGTGATGGAGGGGTAGAAATGCCCAGCACAACTGGCATTAGAGTCAGAGTGGTGATCAAATGTGCAGTTACACTCTTCTCCTTAGGAAAAGATGCTTAGTATGATAATGCAACTATGGCTATCCACCATCCCAGCTGTCACTAAAAGCTTTACTGTGGGCTGTTGTTTATTGAGGAGAATCTTAAGGTGTAGCTCCTGCAAGGCAGAAAAGCATCACTCAGACTTCACTGACAGTGTGCTGTTCAGCACCAGGTATTAGAGGCAGCTATAAATCTACCACCAGCCAGAGGTAATCCTTTATATTACCATGTCCTGTGCTAGGAAATAAGTCTTGGAGCTGCTGATTGCTGTGTAGTGGTATTTCATGTGGACAGAGCTCCTATATTTTAGAGTTCAGGCAAGACCACTGCTGTGTTGTCACACAGAAACTTTAACTTCTCTCTTAGTGTTGTGATTTGTGGTAGTGTATTTTCTTGCTCCGAGCATCAGCATTGGCTTTCACAGAACCAGGGCAAGCACTGCAAGGAAACTTGTTTAACCAGAGTGGTTTTGAGTGCTGTTGGGGGAACTTTGGTGCTCGAATCCAGAAGTTTGATTACAAGACTCCACCTGTCGACCTGCATCCTGGGAGAGTGGAGGTCATGGGGGTGGGATGGGACTACATCACTGGAGAGTGCACACCATTATCTTGTATCTCCCTCTCTTCAAAATTACGTATTTGTGGTGATGAGGAGGATGAATCTCCAAAGTCTAATGTAATGACCTGATATTAAGTAGCATCGAAGTTTGGAAATTTTGGATTTGCCTTTGTGCCCCACCTTGGAGTCATTATGTCTTGTAAATATTTGAGTTGATACAAAGTCTTCACTCTTGCAATATGTGTTAAACAACCCAAGCAAATCCTATTTCTCTAGTGCTTTGTGGAACTTGTACTCAGTATGATATTATCTAATTTAGGGTAACCTTGACTATGCATGTTATGGTAGCGTGCCAAATGTTTCATGAAAATGTATTTGGGTATTAGACATATTGTCTTTGTCATGTATCTTGTCAGTGTGAGGTTGACCCTTTCATTAACTCTCCTGGGTAAGCTACACAGCAGTTGTTGGCACATTCGCTGGACATGTTCAGAGATGTTCCCTATTTCACTATTTTATTACAGTCAAAAAACAAAATTAACATTTGAGAGCCTATGGAAAAGTACAGCCTGTTTGATAAAGGCATTAGGGAGTCTCAGCAAGGTTTGTGCCTGATGAATCATGAAACACGAGAGCCTGAAAAGGACAGTGTGGTCTGCAGAGAAGAAGAGAACACCAAGGGATAATGTTCTGGCAATGAGGTGGAAAGCAAATGAATCCTGGTTTGGACTGACACTGCAGCAGTGTGGCTCTGCTCCAAACCCATCACACCTTGCCCCCTTCTTGTGTCAAGGGACAGTCAGAAGTCTTGTGGTTTATTTCGTGATTAAGATGTTTGGGTTATCACTTCAGAAAAACCAGAATAATGGATAGATTTTTCTTATTTAATTTGCTCACCTTTACTAAAAAGACCAAACCAAAACACCAGCAAAAACATTGCATAAATTTTTTTATTAAAAAAGAATTGTAATAAAAATTGTCAAAAGAGAGCTGTGAAATTGGTGAATTGGCAGTGACAGCTCCACAGCCATACTGTGCTTATTGGGCATCTCCAGAATTGAATGTGCTAGGACTTTTTTTTTTCCTGGTGTTATTTTCTACTCTAGCATTTTGATTGCTTAAAAATGTGTAATTCCAAAAATGGTGTGTATAACTTTGGATCTACTTGCTTATTTCAGGCTTCCTCTACTGCCTGTCAGATGTGAAACTGCGGTGTTTGCCTTTGTTATCCTAAATATCAGTGCGTGCCTCAGTGTAGCAGTGGTTAGCTGAGCTAATTACATTAATTACTGAGGTACTTTGGTAATTAACTGAGGCATTGATGGGTGTGTCTGCACAAGGACAGACTAGGAAACTTTGAACCCATCCCCTGCCTGGGAAAACTGTGCTTTATAAAACAGTCATGCTGCTTCTGTCTGTCTTCCTGAAACCTTCAGTAATCCTGTACGATAGTACATGTGCTTAAGAGAGGAGATCGGGAATCAAAGGATGTATTTCTAAAACGTACCAATTTTGCACAGACATTAATGAATGACTCTTGACTGTTCACTCTCTGCATTTTCTTGAGTGTGTGGGAGGCAAATTCAATTTACTAAACATTTCCTGAATAACACCCTTTTGGATGATTCTTTACAGTTAAAAATTTTTTGGTCAGAAGATAATATATTTTTTTTTCATCTTTTTTCTTCAAATATTCTGTTAAAACTCTCCTCCCTGTTTGCTGCCCAAGCTGTACCTCAGCTGATTCTGCTGCCTTACAATAATGGTATAATGAATACTGGTTTGCTTCTGACTTCACAGTGGTTGACAAGCCCTAATAGTTTTTTTTTTTACTCTCAATGTACCTTTAGGCAAAAACACAATAAAAAAATATTTATGGTTTGCAGGGGGAAGATGTAGTCCTGGGTAAGTAGCTTCTCAGAGAATACAGGAGAAATGAGTAGCAGAACCTGGAAGAGTTTCTGCCTCAGCAGAGCAAAAGTGATACAATCCTCATGTGAAATAGGGACTCTTTTTTTGTCTGAAGACAGTTTGTATGTGAAAAATATAGGCAATAATTATTAACATCCGTGGTGTCATGTAAAAAGCTGAGGAGGAGGGTATTGCTTTAGAATGTTCTGAGATGGAAACTTGTGTGCAGGAAAAACATAAATAGGTAATATGCAAAAATACCTGTCAATTAATGTGATTGTTTTGAACAGATGAACTAAACAGGTACAACATTTACCTTTTTTAGTAATGATTTTCAAATAAAAGATGTACAAGTTTTATCCCAAGTTGTGTACCTATTACTGGAATTCCTTCATCTGGATTGATTTGGTCTAAAGAAGAACATTTATGTGAAGTGAACTAGAAAATACATACATGTCTTTATTCTAATGCTTAGGACTTATGCTTTGTAATACTGAACAGTGAGAGGCTTTTATTGCTATATATCTTCATTTAATAAATAAAAACAATCTGAAAGTGAACAAATCATAGTACTGTTGATTAAGAGGCAAAGATCTGTTAATGAAAAGTCATTCTACATTATATGCCATTCCAAGCTTTTAATTTAAACAGAGTTTTCTTTCATGCCCTACAACCTCCATGGCAACAGCAACAAAAGTTGCTCTAGAGTCAGACAGAACAGTAAATATGTTTTATGGTCCCAAATTATTTATTTTAATTTGGTCTTTTACTGAAATAGCTTTGGCTGCTGCTCTGCATCAGTTGGGACTATTTGGTTGCTTTTACTGCTGTGTCAGCATGTTCCTCTATTGCCCTGTGGTGGGATCAGTGTGATTTAAGAAGGTTGGTAACAGCAGTGCGTGTTAAGGCCGAGTAAGGGAACACAACATTTAATGTTTGGACTCTTAACTCTTCAAGGAACAATGTCTGTCAAATGGCAAGTGTTTTTATTTTTAATGTAATGCACTAAACGTTTGTGTTAATAATGAATTTGCAATATTATGGTAAGGTTGAAAATGTGTACCTAATTCATTCTGTTTAATGTTGGCCCTTTTAAGATTGTTTCTTCAACTGCATTATCTCACTGTGCCTGTCAGATTAGGCTACATCATCACAGTGGTTTTCCTCCAGGTAACAGGACAGGTATGACTGTGAGCAGCTGCACTCTGTGGGATTTTTGTCAATGGCAACAATGTCTATTTTTAACTTTCTCTACCTGTTATTGAGCTGCAATTGATGCTTTCTATGTCATAAAATCTATAATATATGAGAAAGAGAAGGGGGCTGAGGGACCAAAAGAAACTGAAGGGAGTTGAAAACTCATGGGACCTTCCTTGAGATTTTTCTTTGTCCGGTAGTCCTCTCTCTTACATTGTGCTGCTGGATCTCTGTTCCTGGGAATTTCAGAGAGAAAGGGCACTGGGGGACGATTACATGGATGGGCTTTGGGATGGCAAGATTGCAAGTAGTTTGTTAGTTGATTGGACAGTTACCGAAGACCACCCTCAATACCCAATCACAGTGGAAGCAGTTTAAATGACTTGTGGATTTCCAAAGTGAAACAAATTTGTTTTCATTGGAATTGCAGTGGTTTTTAGGATGGTGGTGTTTATTTTGTTTTTAAATTTTAATCCCTTTTCTAGCTTTAAGTAGTAAACCTGACTGCTTCTTGTTTACTGTGACTCAAAGAAACCAAAACCCAAATCTTTCCAAAATATAGTTGTCTCCTGATAGTCTTCTGATTTAATCTCTCTTTCAAGGATGTTGTTTCACTTCCAAGTTAGAGATGTGCAGATTTACCAGACTTCTACAATAATTAAAACTTCTTACTTTGCTGACAGTTTGCTTTCATATTAATGCAATTTTGCTGAGGGCTTATGCTGAGTAATTCAGTGGGGCAAGGTACTCCTTCAGTGACAGTAGCTGTTAGAAAAGTTTCCTCTCAGCTTTTACCTATAATTTTCATTGATGTGTTTGGTGAATGATTGCTTTCTAAATATTTTATTTTTTAAACTCTTCCACTTACTTTTTTCTTAGTTAAAAATTTTATGTGGCTATTAATTGGAAAAAAAGGATCAATATGTTCAACAAAGCACAGGATAATGTAGTGTTGATACACAGTTAAGAAATAGTGATCCTATTCCATGTCTTTTTATTAACTTCAATTTTATTACGGTAGATTTAACTTTAGTTTTCAAACTTCCACTCAGTGTTTATGTTATAAATGTTTTAAGTTCAGTCCAATACTAAGATTTCTCCACTTTAAATAGGGCCTTTGCCTTGAGGGTTCGATGGATACTCTTTCTGCTCCTCCAGTTAGAGCTCACTCACCCAAACACTTGAGCCAGAAATTATTGTAAGGGAAGAAACTGAGAGCTTTGGAAGAAGTTTGGGCAGAAAAGAATCCCTCTTTCAGCACTGTTTGGCTGAAGGCTGTAGTGCTCATTGGCAAAGGGTTGATGGACTTGTTCAATGTTGCAATACAAATTATAAATCCATGTGCACTACAAAGGTAATCAGACAGTGCCCATTTTGTGCCTCCAGATCTATTGCATTGCCAATTAAAAGTCATGCCTTCTTACTGGGCTTTATTTCAGGTACCTAAAGAGATTTATACTAGTCCCAAAATGCTGATTGTTCCTTGCCCTGCCCTTTCCCCTCCCCCTCCCCTAAGAAATAAGGTTGTTGAGTAAGACTATTTTGTTATTTCATGAAATATTACCCTTCACACAAGATGCCAAAAAAGAGTTACTGTTTCCAATGTATTTTGTTGGCATGGTAATTGAAAATAAGTTATGACTGGAATAGAGGTTAACAGCATATTTTAGAAGGGAAGACAGCTGGAGCTTCAGAAAGGTTATTTCATCTCAAAAATCTGTGCAAAGAATTGTTCTACCAGAAAGAATCCTTTTTCTATCCCCAGGCGTCTTTTGGCCCATACATTAACTAACTCTTCATCTCTGAAGTTGCCATACTGTGCTGGTTTGGGCTGGGCTAGAGTTCAGTTTGTTCCTGGTAGCTGGCATGGGCTGTGTTTGGGTTTGTGCTGGAAGCAGCGGCGACAGGAGGGATGTTTTGGTGCTGCTGAGCAGCACTTGCACAGTGCCAAGGCCTCTTCTTGTATGGCCCCACCAGTTCAGGCTGGGGGAGCAAGAGACTCTGGGAGGGGACACTGCCAGGACAGCTGCCACCAACTGCCCCAAGGGCTGTCCCCACACCACATGGCATCCTGCTCAGCAGTAAACTAGGGGGGAGGCTCCTGGGCATCGATCGGTTGCCAGGGAGAGGCTATTCCATTTGCATCAACTATCGTTCTTGGACTTCTCTTGGTTTTGTTGTTTTTCTTTTCATTACAATTTATAACTATTTTATTTCTATTATTAAACTCTTACATCAACCCATGAGTTTTCTCGCTCTTACCCTTCCCATTCTCTTTCCCCCACCGTGCTGCAGGGGGCAGTGTGCAAGCAGCTCTGTGGTGTTTACCTGCTGAATTAAACCATGGCATAATTTCACAGGGTTTCCATGGCTTGTGAAGTTAATGGTATGGGTCCTTCCTGCTTTGTTCAAACAACATTCCCACACAGATCAGCTGGCTCAAACTATACCTTATGATTTGCTTCCATTTTTGGGGAGAATGACTTCATTGTTTCATCCTAGACCAGAGGAAATGATAGTTCAGAATTCTGGGGCCAAGGGTTTTTCATCATGCATTTCATGCAGAACAGGAGTAAATACTTCCCTTTTTTAACTTGAATGTCTCTATATTAAAGGGGAAATGGGCATTTGTTAATTAAGCTGCAATAAGTGCAAATTGCAGTGCCACTGGAAGCTGCCTTCTTAAAAACCATGACAATGACATTAAGCGTTTGTGAAACAAAAGCTGTTCCTGTATGTCATGCAGTTCACATCCTGTTTGCTATTTAGAAATTGTTGGTGCAGGTATAGGTTGTTTTGTTTGTTTGTTTGTTTAAACAATAAATAAACAGAATTTTCTTGGTTGAGAATCAGCTCTTTCCAGAAGTACAGTTTAGGTGGTGCCTTTAGTTCAGATGTTAGGATTTTGTGGAGCTGCAGCTTTTATCTGAACCTGCCTCTTCAAGCAGAAAAATACTTTCTACTCACATGAAAATAAAATCTGTTCCCTCATTACAAAGCATGCTTACAAGGAGGTTATAGAGGTTTCCTGTAGGACATTGGGGACTGTGGTTTTGAATCTCTGTCTGTCTCACAGAGGTGGAAATGTTAGTTCATGCTTCCAGAACAGTGACCTGGAATAATCTCTGCCCTCCACATAGAGCTGGTCATCTTGCAGTAACACTGGGAGGAGTTACACAGCCAGGAGAGGAGCAGGAGGGGTTTTGGTCCAAGTGAGTATCCCAAAGTTTATGCAACAGGATGTCAGTACACTTAATACAGAGAAAGCTTTTGGATTGAAAAAAAATAAAATCCATGTGTAATATCAAACCCCCTGTGGATGAAATGCGTACATAAGTAACTGGCTATGAACTACCTTTTGTTTTCAAAGTTCTACAGAACTTAGTCTCATCTTTGATCCATGTCCCCTAGACTGTTCTTTACGTTGTTTGAATTATGCAGGAATTGCTCTGCAGCCTGTGAGCTCCAAGCTGCCTCTTTTGCTGGAAAAAAATTGCATGTTACAGCTATATAATCAATGACACAGTCCAAAATCACCCCATTAGAGGAGAAAAAAGTGCAAACAATGTGAGAAAACTCATGTGTCTGCTGTATAGTAAGATGATTATGATGATGTGTGAGGTTTTCTTGGTGGAGAACACAAATTAATGCAGGTAATTTATTTTGAAAAGCATTATCCTTTGCTAGACAAGGAGACTGTGTGCAGTCTAACACACTTGCAGAGGGGCAGAGCCATATGTCACTGCAGCAGGGCTGTCCTTTGGCTTCGGTAAAATGAGAATGTGGAGGGTTTTATTGCTTTGGGTGCTAATACTGGTCATAATCATGATGTAACGGGATTATCCGCAGTGTTGGTGTGTGAGATGCTGCAGCTCAAGCGGCAACAGTTTATGGGGGCACAGATGGGGACTGTGCCCGGGAGCCACGCTGGCTGTGTCTGTGCTGGGGGCTGTGCCCGGGAGCCACACTGGCTGTGTCTGTGCTGGGGGCTGTGCCTATCCCTGTGCCAGGGCTCGCTGTGCCCCGGTGGCAGCTCCTTGGGAATGTCTTACACAACAGGGCTTGAAGAAACTGGGAGGAGTATGTGGCCAAGAAGGCCTATATCAGGAATAATGTGGCCAGTAGGATGAGGGCAGTGATCCTTCCTCTGTACTCAGTGCTGGTGAGGCCACACCTTGAGTATTGTGTTCAGTTCTGGGCCCCTCAGTTCAGGAAAAATATTGAGGTACTGGAGAAGGTCCAGAGAAGAGCAACAAGGCTGGTGAAGGGACTGGAGCACAAGTCCTATGAGGAAAGGCTGGAGGACCTGGGGTTGTTTAGCCTGGAGAAGAGGAGGCTCAGAGGTGACCTCATCACTCTTTACAACTACCTGAAAGGATGTTGTACCCAGGTGGGAGTTGGTCTTTTCTCTCGGGCCACCAGCAGTAGAACAAGAGGGCACGGGCTTAAGCTCTGCCAGGGGAGGTTTATGTTGGATATCAGAAAGAAATTCTTTACAGAGAGAGTGATGGGGCATTGGAATCGGCTGCTCAGAGAGGGGGTGGATTCATCGTCCCTGGAGGGTTTTTAAGATGAGACTGGATGTCACACTTAGTGCCATGATCTGGTAATCAAAGTGGGGTTGGATTAAGGGTTGGACTTGATGATCTCAGATCTCTCTTCCAACCCAGCTGATTCTATGATTCTATGATTAGTGGCCATTTTTACAGGAGATGGGAGAGGATCTGAGTGGGGCTTTAACAACTCAATTTTGTCTTTTGTTGTTAACAATGTCTGAATCAACTCCAGGCTCAGCTGAAGAATGCAGCTCTTTCTAGCAAGGCTGAGAAAGTGATGATGAGATATTCTGGCTTTGATTGCCTTTACAGCAGGTTTGGCACTGGGGATAGGGCCAACAAAGGTTGTGGATTGCTTCTTTCCCCTGGGCCACAGCGAACTCTGCCCTTTGGTGCTCTTCAGCTCAGTGTTGGGTTTTTTTGGATCATTGCTGTATCAGAGCAGTCTGGCTGTGGCATTTCACCTTCTATCCTTGCCCTGGCTTGGGATGCTCTCTGTCAGCAGTACTGGCTGCTTGAGGGAAGGGAAGCTAATTCTTTTTGGAAGTTGAGTGTGGGGATGCTGAGAAGATGCCGAGTGGGGGAAGAGAGATGTGTCAGGGCTGTGGAGGGAGCCTGGAGGCATGCAAGAGATGCAGGCAAAAGTGAGGGAATCCCAGAGGTCATAGAAGGCAGGAGGAACCTCGGCTTCCCCCATCCCTCCTTCCCAAACACACCTGCGCCTTTCCTTCCCATGGTGTCACCCAAAGTGAAATTCAGTTTTGCCTTTGTAGCTGAGGGAACTCTGAAGCTCTGCAAGGAGCCTCAGGGTTAGTGAGGAGAAGACATGAGAAGGACACCTATGGAGAAAGCTTGATGGTGGAGGGGGATTGAAACCAGCATAAAGACTTTCATTTTTGTTTCATCAAGATTGGGATGAGGGAGCTGTTTCTGTTGGGCCAGGCTCTTGGACTGACTTACCTTTTGCCTTCTCCAGCAGCCAGTTGGGCCAAAAGCACAGAAATTGTTTAGCCTACCAGATCCCTGCAGATGAATTTTGGACCCTTTCCATTGACACTGCCTTATACCTCCACTTCCATCCCCACAGCTGGAGAGTAAATTGCTAAACCAAATGAATGTTAATTTCAAATATTGGGTTTTAAATTCAAAGGTGCCCTCCACACATCTTACTGTGCCGGCTCTTGACTTCTGAGTCGTGTCTCAGGGTATGTGTGTAGCTTACAGGTCTCTAAAAGCTTATATAGACCTGACAGATACGTAATATTTGGTAAAACTATACCTCATCAGCAATTTCTAAGAAAAAACAGTAAAAAAAACAGTACTTAATAATAAGGGTTATTGCATATATTCAGAAATAAGCTGTAAATACTCTTTTCTGTAGGCAGCTTTTAAGTTTGTATTTTGTGTTTTAATCAATCCATAATTTATTTTCATTATAAAATACCAAATATTTTATTTTCATCTTTTAGCAAGAATATTTACTTTTAAAATGGAAAACTTACCTTTTATGGGGGAAAAGTACAACGACCTTGGGAAAAATAATTTATAGATTTGGTCCTTGATTTTATTCTGTGAGTCACTGTTTGGTCATTTGCATCAAGAGTGCTTGAGTAAGTAAAGGGCTAAAAGTTTGGTTTACTTGAGGAGTGAGTTAACTTCATTGCCAGAGGTCTGCAAGATCATATCCAAGACAGGCACACAATGAGAAGAAAGTTTCTTTTCCTGAATCTTCCATTTCCTCTTGAGGTCTTATTCTCAGAGAATAAGAAATAAGAAAAAAAGACTGTCTAAAGTGAGAGCTCATGAAAGAACATGTCAGAAAAGACCATAACACCCAGCACTTGTGTGAACACCCCCTTGTTCTGTAGGTGTGTTGAGAGTTCAGTCGTTTGGCTTTTTTGTTTGGTTGGGTTTTTTTCAGTCAGTCAATAGAGGAAAGACTCTGTGATGGGTTGATGTGACTGTTGTATTTTAATGACTTTCACCTGGCAGTTGTGAGCAGTCGAGAGTCTGTATGTGCTGGATAAAGGCAGTGGGCAGGCACAGTGGGTGCATTTCTCTGGCTGCCTCTATCAATCTCTGGTCCTGTTTAGACAAGTCTGTTATCACTGCCTTGCCCTAACCAGCAGTGGCTCAGCAGCAACTGGATGAAGTAGCTCATCTCTAAATCTCTTTACCACCTCTTTGCCTGATGCACTTGGCAGGTTGCTAAGTCAGGGTGGAGGGTGCAAGCAAGTGTGCAGCTCTCAGGCTGGATCAACAGCCCCACAGGGTCATGGCACAAACTGCTGCAAAGGGAAACAGCACTGGAGCAAAAGGGGCTGTGATTCTGAAAAAAAAAAAAAAACACAACAAAAAAAAAAACCCAAAAACCACCCCATTACTTAAGTAGTAATGTTTTGTCAGAGTTTGGTGCCAGTGTGATACATGGAGTTGTGGAGGGGTGCCATAAACGCAGCTGCATGGATATTATGGAAAATTCTGAATGAATGGGTAAAGCCAGAGGCCAAGTTCTACTCCAGAGTTACCTAACAGACTTCTTGGCATGTCCATCCTTATTTTGGTGGTGGACAGTGTGGAACTGCTAAGAAAGAACATTGCAGAGGTCAATTCACTGCACTAACAAATTTTAGACTCTTAGAAATGCATTCTCTGAGGTTAGCTTGAGTAGCAATAATATGGCTGCAAAGGTATATTATAGTACTGGATTTTTAATACTTGATGTATGCTCTCTTTTTCTGATCCTATGAGATAATTGTATTATCAGCTGTGGTGGCATTATGCATGAAAGAATGGAGATCCAAAGAAATTTTCTTGCTTGAGATTAGTCTGAGAGAGCAAGAAATGCTGGTTAATTTGCCATATATTCAGCCATGTACCATTCCTGTTAAAATTACTTGTCAAAGAATGGAAAGGAATCAGTAAAATTGGTGTGCAATAACAAGGAGTAATGACATAATGGGATGTGGAAAGCAGATGGATTCAGGTCTGGGTTTGGTAATAGGCAATAGAGGTAACAAAGAATTTCACAGCTGCAGCAGAGTCCGAGAATTTGGTAGAGGTGGCAGGTACTAAAGACAAGAAAGAAACCCATCCAGACTTAGATAAGCAATTCAAAATGGCAAAGTTTTACAGTATTTATGTGAACACTTGCAACTTTGCAAGTCTTTGTTGTTTAGAATAATTCAGCATCAGCTGCAAGTGGCAGCAGGGACTGATATTTTGTCATTTGTTTAAAAGTATTTGGGTTCTCTTTGTAAGGCCACTGTTATGCCAGCAAAAAAATTCATGATTTCCCAATGTCTTAGATATAACTTGTTGAAATGCAGTTTTCAGTTTTTTCTGTGTGTTTCACATTACATGTCTTACAATAATATATTTGTACCCATAAGCAAATTAAGCATGGTCAAATGTGATGTGCAAAAACTCTGAAAGAAAATCAGCATGGAGACGTCTTCTGACTATACAAAAGTTACTGTTTTATTTGTATTATCCATATCTGTGATATAGTCTCTAGAGGTTTTTAAAACTTGCAAGGTTTAAAAGAAGCTGCTATTTGAACAAGATATTATGGTCCTGGGAATGGCCTCAGCAGGTACTGTTCTCTGAATCCACCCTGTGTGTGCTATTGCGGGCTGCACAACCCTTCAAGTCCTAATCCTCATTTGAGAGTCTTGGTTGCTGTCTCCAGCTCCCATGTGGTCCTTGCTCATCCTCACTGGCATCTTCATGAGCAAAAGCCATCAGCCTGGCTGTTCTCATGAGTCTCTGCCTTTTCCTCTCCCATCTCTAGTCAGATATATCGCTAATGTGAAAATAGAACTTGTTTTTTGCTGTTCCCTGACTGTCGTGGCTGGACCATCTGTCTCAGTGTCCGTGGTTGATGCTGGTGATGTGGGTTCACCTTTTGACCTTATGCCTTGCCAGGGTCCTGTCCTGTGTGGGCTGTGCAGTCTGGTGGGCATTGGGATAAAGGGGCTGTCTGTTGGGCTTGACATACCTTACAAAACCTGTCTGGCCCTTGGTGTGTGCCTTTGATCCCAGGAATACCCTGGCTGCAGCTCTCATCTTCCTGGTCCACCAGGATGACCTGAGTGTATCCCAGAAACTCTGTCTCCCTCTGGCATTCCAAACACGTGACAGGAGGCAGCAAGATATTCCCTCAAGCTTTCAGATTTTGGTTTTCATGGAATGACAGTGGAATAAGATTGATTATTAAGCTGAGTTGTGTCTTCTGCTTGAGCAGAGGCAGGTTAACGTGGCCACGTGTAGTTCTGCTTGTGATCTTTGTGCCACTGGAAGGTGGTCACCAGAGGCCATGTCGTAATGTCCTATGTGCTAATCTCAGAAATCCCTGAGCACAGAGCTGTGGTGATCCTGGGATTTAAACCAGCTTAAGGAGTGTGTCCTGTCCTTCAAACAGCTCCATACCCATGAAGGATCTTGCCAGAGGATCAGAAAACCCATAAGCAGAAGCACAAATCCCCATTTGTGCTCTGGGAAAGTTCTTCCCTCCTGACCCAGTAGAGCCCCAGTCTCAAAGCCCATCACTGGCTCTGGAAGTGTGTTTGCCAGGTGGGCCAGAATTTGTGCTGGGGGTCACGGCATTAATTTGGCTGGAGATGATCCTCTGGGCTGTGCCTGATGCTGTGCTGCTGGTGGAAGGCAACTCCCAGCCATGGATGATCCCTGCCAGGCTGAAGATGTGCCCACAGCATGTGGCTGTTGCAGTCACGGTAAGAACGGAGCAGAAGTGGTACTTTTCATGCATGTGTGTGTGGGAATATATATATATTTTTTTTTTTTAAAAAAAAAGCCCAAACTGAAAAACCTTCAAAAAGACTAGCGCTGGATGTGCTTTGGGACCATAATTTGGACCATAACTCTTACTCCCTTTTGTGGACATTTCTGATCCTTCTTCCCTTCTCCTATACATACACAGGTTTATTTGGCTGTAATAATCACAGATGCAGGAAAAAGGAATGATCCATTTTCAGGCAGCCCAGAGGGATGCAGTGTTCACCTCCAAGAGTACGGCTTTAACAAATTAATTGATTTTTAAAGGAGAAAATACATCAGTATTCGGTATCTAGAAAATGCACAGTTAAAATGACTTATTTGATGATATATATGGCGTAATGGTTTTCTTGTATGTGATGACAGGGTTGTCTGGGGAGCAGTCACAGCAGCAGAGCTGCCCTGTTTGCTTTGCAGTCTCTGACCTGCTTATTAAAGGACATTCTTATTAAACAGATGGATTTATATGAGAGGTGTTTAGGGGGACTGTTGTTGTTAAGGGTCTGTCAGCACTTTTCTTTTAACAGTGTTAAGAGTATATGCAAACTGTATTTTAAGTAGCTACTCATCCATGGTCAGTAATAGGCAGAGTGCAGCCTTATGTCATCCAGATTTTATGTTTTGTTATTTTATATGAGAAATAGTTGTAAATAAAAGTAGGAAAAACCTTAAGCTGCTAAAATACATGAATTGCATAATTTTGCAGTTTTTAATATTTTTTGGGTAGTAGCAGAGGGGAAATGAAATGTTTCAGCAAAATGCAATGCCATTATAATCTAATTATTGAGTGAGGTTATATTTTATAGTTAATACTTTTATTGAAAGGAAATTTGATTAGCAGTACTGTTGTAGTGAAAAAAACCAATTGTTTAAATTTGAGAAAAGTCTTCCCATGAAATTTAAAATAGCAAACAGCATGTTCTCCCCCAGAAAGAACTGTTTTCTCTGCCTGTTCCCTTTCACTAGTACCTCCTTGAGTTCTGACCTTTTATTTTGTGCATTAATGCAGCTCTGTCTCTTGGCTCCTCACCAGCCCTTCCCCTGGTGCCCTGCTGAGCAGGCATCCCTCAGAACCAACTGCAGGACTGGGGCATACAGGAGCCACAGCTAAAGATCCAAATATGCCCCGGGAGTGTCATTGAAGTGTGTCATGTGGATAGGGCTGATTCAAGAGCAGAATGTGTAGTCTGGGCTATTGTGGTAAATCCTGAAATTTTAGAAGAAAATGGAATTTTGAGACTCAAGTTTAAAACCACAACAGGCCAGACACCTCTCTCCACAAGTAATACAGCATCTTGGTTCAGCTATTAAAGAGGATCAACAACTTCTGTTTTGAGCGGGGTTTTTTTGTTGTTGTTCGGTTTTAATAGAAAAGCAACTTAGTAGAAGGCTGTGGAGCTGAATTGTTAAAGCTGGGATTGCTGCAGCATAAAGGCAGCCTTAACTTTCCTGGAGTGTTTGGTGGGAGCTGGTAAATGCTCCTATCGCCTGTGGCTGACACTTGCATGGGCAGTGGAGCAAGGGAAGCCTCTCGGAAAGGCTTGTCATCTCAGGAAGTCTGTAGATAGATTCATCTTTGTACTGATGTGTTACTTATTGGTAAGTCAGCGTGAATAGGTCTAAATTACTTTGATGTAACATTTTGCTGACCCTGCTTATATCCTAGATGAGCAGATGGTATGGAAAACATTTTGTACCTGTGCCAGAGAAAGGCTCTGAGACTGAAAAGTAAACCTTAGGCTGAAAGGCTTGGGCATGATGAGCTCACTGTTCCCACCTCTGATGAGCTGACTGGAGAACAGCCCAGGCATCGCGGCTGTGTAGCACCTTTCCTCAGGAGCAGCAAATCCTGCAGCAGGCATTGGCTTACAGCAAGGAACTGCCCTGCCAAGAGCTGGAAAACTGTCAGTGAGCTCTGACTGATGTGTAATGGTGTGAGGAGGTTGGTAATTACCACCCCATCAGTCACAAGAGCAAAAGGAGGAGTGGACTCAAAAGGGTAATGAATCATTTTGGCCTTTTCCTGTTTTACCACTATTTTCCTTTTGTCTGCATTCAGCTGGATTTGGAGAAACCAGAGGTGTGCTCTGGATGGGGAAGGTGTGATCATCTGGATGCCCTGGTGCTGAAATTGGGTTTTCAGGTTTTGAGTTGAGAATTCGAGTTGGTGCCTTTGTTAGCAGCATGCAGTGCTAGAGGCAGCGCTCTAACCAGCAGTCAGGTGCTAGGGAAGCACAAATATAATGCAGGAATGAGTAATGTAATTCGTGCTAACACAAGTGCATAATGGGACAGGTGTCTGTATGTGTTTATCAAAGATTTGTTCAGGTGTACATCAGCACCAAGCTATACCAAGTGTGTGTCATATAAATCAGCAGAAATAGAAATAGAGAGTGTGTCATAACCATTAGACACCCAACTCACAGCACAGAGGAGAATATTTACTGCTAGGGCTGTGGGAATTGTAACCCCTACCTATACATGCTCATGTATGGCTGTATCTTGCACTTTTTCTTAGAAGCTATCATGGAAATCCACAAGGAAATCCTACTTTTGAATTCACAAAAGTTTTATTCAGCCAGGAATCGATTCAGACCCTCTAGAGTCACATCAGGAAGGCTAGTGATGAACCTTCAGCTAAACTATCAATGGGCAAACAGTTCTATAGGGATAAAATACTCTGTGTCATAACACATAGGTACAATGAGCTGGCTTAAGGAGTGTAACCTATATGTGTTATTCTTTTTTTAAGTGTTTGACATGACATGTAGAATTTTAAGGTGCAATGTTGTTTTTCTGAAAGATACTTTGAAAAGCAACAGCAGTCATGTTACCATCTACAGAGTAAATGCTTTAATTTGCACTGCTTGCTCTATTAGCAAGTAACCCATTTGAATTAAATGTAAATGGCTCACAGGTTTTGTTTCCGCCTTCCAAGTTCCTGATTTGCTTCATGAGTGTCCTTTCCTCTGAGGATTAAGTCAGTTAATCATCTGCGTGTGTGGTGGTTTCTGTTGACTGGAAAGGATGGGAAGAAACATTAATAAATAAAACCAGAGCTGTGTAGATCTCAAAATTCCTTAGATTGCAGCTGAAAACACCTGTAGGACAGGCAATTGAGATCACTGTATTGCACAGGAAGAAGAAAACTGTAAAGCAGAAGAGAGGAGGTGGCTGCATTTTTAGCATGTATAATAGACCTTTATGGAGTCTGGTAAATCCCTTAATTGAAATTATAATCTTAAATCAATCCATCTGAATCCATTCATCTCATTTAAAATGAGAAAATGAATTGTGCCAAACATACAGCTACTTTTTGACAAATTTAGATGTTCATTGTTTTTGTCAGTTGGGGTTTTTTTCTTAACAGGAAAGTTTGAGTGTAGTGATTTCCACAGAAGTATGTAAATTATTAATTCCCTGTCCATTTTATTTTGTAAGTGGCACAAAAATTGACCTGAGGAAACAATACAGAGTGGCATGAGAGGGAAAGTCTTCTGTGAAAGAAATTTCACAAAATTGAACACTTTGCCAGAATCCTGTCATTACTGTGCTACATCCACTAATTTCAGACTTTCCTTTAAATTTACTCTTTACCTTTGCAAACTAAGCACACCAAGTTATGTCTTCAACACACAAAACCTTTGTTGCAATATGTTTTCTAGCAGAATGAAGCTGAATGCAAGGCCTTGAACCTGGAGCTGTGCACTGCTTATGCCATTGTGTTGTACTTGACCTAAGCAGCTCTTCTCCGAGGGCAATTTTAGGGTGCAGTTTCAGCACTGGGGCAATACTTGTCCCATCTTTCTACCCAGCACAAGCACCTGCTGCCCTCCTTGTGCCAGGTGTGGTTTCTCTGTCTCAGAGCCCTTTGGGTTTCAGCAAGTTTTCCTGGTGGATAAGGAACATGCCTGCACAGTTATGTGAGGGGGGGCAACAGGTCTCCATGGCAGGCTGGCTGGGGACAGGGGACTCCTGTGTTTGCCATTTGTGAGGATAAGAAAAGGCTTTTTGAGTTAGGAAAAGTTTTGAGGTTATGGGCTAGGCCTTGTAGCAGGTACTTTTGGTACGGAGATGTGAACGCTGAGAACTTAATTAGTTCTGTGAGAAAAACCAGCAAGCTAGGAAAAAAAAATGAGATAAGAAGGTTTGGGGAGAAGCTACCCATGAGAAAGGAATGTTGAAGAAATAAATTTCTCACAGAAGAGAGAACATCTGTGCAGAAAGTAACATTCAATTAGAAGCTGTAATAGGGTTTATAGACACTGTGATACAACCTATAGAACTTGGCTATGGGTGAGATTTTACAATATATATTGTGTAATTTGGAGTTAGAGTGTATCTCTTTTATTCTTTCTTGCTTGCCTTTTTCTTTTATTTTTATTTCTTCATAGAGTGATTTAATAAACTACCTTCTGTGTGACACCTGCGAGCTGTGTCCCCTTCTTTTTGGCCTCCATGACCTTACTGTGTTCTACCACAGCCATTGGCAATTTTGCCTTTCCTGTGGTGCCAAGAGCTTCCTTCTCAGCTCAGTTCCACTACTAGAATTATTTTCTCACACTTTGTGGGCACTTCAGCTTGGTCTGGGCCACAGCCTCTGCTCCCACGATTCTGCAACCTCATTTGAAATAATGGAGTTTAATGAACTTGTCATCTACTTTGCAGTTCATGTGTTGCTCGGGGAAGTGTGAGGTTTGAAAAGGTCTGGTTTTCCACATTAGAAGTTAAATAGTATAGAGGACTAGAACGTTGAAATCAAATTAATTTAACTCTGGTACTTTTTCAGAGAGTGTAATTAAGAGAGACTTGAGCAATAAATCAAGTCTTTACCATTTTTTATTAAATAGGTTTGAGTTAGCAACCTGAAACACAATGGAGAACGTGGAAACGCTCACCATTGTCTGTAATAATAACATATTTTGACTGGATTGCATTCTTCACAGAGTAAGCAGGTCCTTCTAATGATAACATTAGGGGGTAAGTAGTTGTACTATTACAAAAAAAACCCTAGTTATTTCCAGTAAGAGGAACATTCTTCTAAAATGGAAACAAAAAGCCTGCATAAAAATAAGCTGGAACTGTTATGCAAAAGCTGAGCATTTTTGTTTACCAGCAAGGTATTGGGTTAAACTTTCTGCTTTGAGAAAATGTGGGTGTTTAATGTTTGCTAGAAATAGACTTTTGTTGTTGCTGTTTAGATTTGGAGTTAGGTATGCAAAATGGAAGATTCCTGAAATCTGTTTGGAATTCTTCACCTCACATCCTGCTTGGGCCTGGAAGGAGACAGACCCAGCGTGTTCTATCTGTATAATGAATGTTGGACTCACGGCACTGCTTTGAAGGCCTTATGTGGCTTCCAATCTCTAGAAGTTCAACCTGCCTTTAAAGAGAAAATCCAAAGGTGTAATTAAATTACATAACCGTTTTGGTGTGTTGACTCACAGTAAGGTGTGCTGTGTAGGAGTGTGCAGCTACTCAGTGACTGCTGTTAACTTGCAGTGAGCAGGTTTGTAAGGCTGGAAGTCTAGTGCATAGCCAGAACTTGTGTGAATCACAACTTGTCCAAAGTTTGGGCAACAAAATTGGCCTAAAATGTTGGCCAAACATCAGTGAAACTTCAGCAGTGTTGGAATAGGTAAATATATATTTTTAAACTGGGTTTTATAGCTCTGTTTGAATTTTTAATAAAGTTTCTAAGACAGCTGGAAGGATTCAGGCCACTCAGTAGGGTTGGGTTGAGCTGAGTGCCTCATCCTGGGAATGAAAAGATAAATCAGTCTCTGTCCAAGCATTTGCTGATCTCACTGCTGAAGTCTAGTTGGGGTTTTTATGAGTCATATGTAGGGGAGATTTCTGTCTCTTAAAGGTTGGACAGGGCTCATCAGATCACTTTGCCATCAACCAGTAGTCTTAATGTTAAAGGTTGTTAAGCCCCAGTACAATGATATGATGAAAACCTCCGAGTTCAGGTGTCCCAGTGTGGGAAGTGCCCAGCTGTGCAATGCCTTTCAATCCTGATGCCTTCAGCAGGCTCTGGATCGCTTCAAAATAGTGCCAGAAATTCAGTCTTAAACCTTGTTAAGGATTTGCAGGCTGATAGTCATTAGGCCTCTTTGGAATTACTTTTCTGAAATTAAAAATGTCATAATTTAAAGAATAGAAATAAAATCTGGCTCGTAATGCAGGGGGCAGCCACACCAAAGCATAAACCTTCTGGATTCAAGGGGCAGCTTTTCCTCTCCTTGATTTTGTTTATCTATTTATTTATTTTTCAGAGAGCAATGCCTTCTGGCAACAGAAAGAAGTGCAGGTGTAAAGTATTATAATTACATTTAGAAAGTTTTGCATATTGAATTACAAGGTGTGGGAAGCAAAAATACCTCAAAAACAAACAAACAACAAACCTCTCAAAAAGCTAAAAATCCCCTCAAAATATATGTATAAACATATTTATATAAAAATGAAGAAATTTTTATCAAAGCATAAAAGCTAAAATTAAAAATAAACCCCAAACCCTCCCTAGTCTTAGTTTGTTCTTTCATTTTCAGTGAATTCCATACTGCAGCTTTTTGTTCCCAAACAGAGCAAAAAGCTCAGGTTCATGCATGACTCAAGAAGGCAGAATGACACTGAGCCAGAGCTTAGTTCTGCTTTATGGATAATAGAGCTGACAGTTAAGAACAAATCTACAGAGTGTAATTGCAAATCCTTTAACCAAGCAGCAAACTGAACATCTGTAGTAGAATTGGCACCTAAATTTGAGTTAAGCATTAGTTTAAGTTCTCAGAAAGCAAATTAGGGAACTAACTGGATCAGTAATTGCAGCAGAGATTGTAATGAACACAGAGCTGGACTCGGGAAGTTTTATTTTTTTTTTTATTCAACAGTAAGCAATTGTAAATATGTGAATTTGCAGGTATGGTCTATGTTTATGTAAGTCAATAATCACCATATTCCCATCCTGACTGTGTGCATGTTTTCACATCGGGGAGCTCCAGTCATGCAGAACATGCAGTACAGGCAGAAGGGAAATGAGCTGCCTTGCCTTCTTCCAATGGGTATAGGAAACAAAAGGAGTCAGACAGGGATAGAGAGCATGTGGAAAGGATAAACAAAACTGAGCAATAATAATCTCATATACAGAATATTTTGATATGAGTATATAACTGTTAAAACCAGAATGCAGGTCTATGAAGCTTTTGTTGATTTTTCTTAATTTCTGCTTCTTTAATACTTTGAAATATGTTAATTAAATTAAAATACCAATTTAATTATTTAAATATGTTATGGAAGTTAAATATATTTTTCCAGTTATGCAGAATGTAATTATCCTCTCACACTGTGTTCTCTCTTGCTTTACAAGATCTCTTGTGAAGGAAAGAAAACCCAACTGTAATGTCACTGTTATTATTAAGAGAATAATGATTCTTGAAGATATTTAAGGGCATGAATTTGGTGTAAATATCAGGAGAAAAAAATCTAACCACAGTATGACTTCATTTAACAAACAGATAACTGTTTTTCAAATAATGTTACAAAGCCAAATTATTTGGAAGCAGAGCTATGGCTTGGCTTGGTTGGTTTGAGCTTGTTCTCAGCCAGAAGCTGATCAATGTCAAACTAGTTATGAACTGGATTTTAAAGTAGGGTTTAGCTTTACTCAGTTTTGCAAATGATTAGGGCAAAAAGAAATAATTTCTTTCTTAAAAATCATGAAATAATTGAGAGCAACCTGAGGAATGGGCAGAATGGGTGTTGATGAGGGCATGGCTGCTTTTGTGCTTCTAAGCACAAATAGTTTGGGTAGCCCAAATGTGAAGAGAAGCTCCTCACAGTGGAGAGTGTACACTGGGCCAAGCAGGGGATGCCTCAGTCATGGATGTAGGTGGAAAAGAGCTTGATACAGGTTTTTACCCTGGTGTCACGGCAAAAAAGGTTGGCACAATTTGTCATGTGAGAACAAAGAGTAACTTGAGGACTTGGAGTTTGGCTTTAACTTTCATCAAGTCTAATTGTAAGGCCAGTATGAGAATGTTGCATAAAACTGTGGTGCCAGCATTTAAAACTATTGTAAAAAATTGGAATGGAGGCAGATGAGAATACCCCAAATGATTTTAGGTTAGAGAAAGCATTAAAGGACATAAAACTCAGGTTTTTTATTTTTTTTCAAAGGATGTTATGGGATTGCATGACTGTTGTGTGATAATATTTTAATGCTCAGCAAATACCATACACCAGGAGCACTTCAAAGCAAGAGGAGCGTATATGTGAACTGGTGCAAAAACCCCAAAATAGGTAAATAGATTATTTGTTGCTCGTCTTCAAATAAACCTGGTTGTCTTTGTCTTTCTTTTATATATAGCTCTATTTTAGTTGAATATGTTTTTATGTGATTTTGGGCAGTTGGCATGAACAGAGAAGTGAAGCTGCAGACTGAGAGGCATGAGCAGATTGGTTAAACTGGCAGATGATCTCTCCTGGCCCCAACTCTGGCTGTTCAATTTTTACAAAGCAAAGGAGCAGTTTAGGTCTCTTGTTCTCAGTGCAGAGAAGCACAGAGACAGTAATTCAGGAATAAAGGTTTCTGAAACTGCACTAAAGGACGTTTGGAACATAATTTCTGAACAAGGCAAATCTTGCTCTGCACTGTTTCTGGCCTGTTTCTGAACTGCATGCTCCTGTGGGGACACAGGTTATTGGGATGGAGTTTGAGCCAGCACTGTCATTTTTAACATTGCCCTAATCCGATCTGACCACCTCAGATCTAAATAACCCAATTTCTAGGGCAGAGCTGTTGCATTAATCATAGCCTTGCCATTAACAGCAGAGCTGCTCTTCAGAATAATGAGGGTGGCGAAGGATTTTCATTAAAATACCCTGAGAAGGTTTGAGAAAGACTCTGAGAATTCAGTCCTGTTCACTTTCTAAATTAATTCTCTTAATTTACGGCTTGTTTTGTAGAGAACATTTCTACCATGGCCAGCAGTCTAGTGCCTCACTTTTGGATGCATTCTAGTCAGGTCTCTTAATTAATCTTTTCTGCATAAATACTGTCTCAGAATAATTTATGGGTTTATTTCACCTTACTTTAGGCTTTTTGCAATGTTAAAAAGTCTTTGTTATCTATGATAGCCATTCCTAGCCTAGTCCATCCAATTATACTTTTCTGAAAAGAAATTGTCACTGAAGAGAATGTTAATCCAGAACATTGATGATATCAGCAAGGTTCAATCTGACATTCGAGTCTGAAAAACCTCTTCTCTAACAGCTAACAAAGTAGGTGTCTGTATGTTTAATTCCCTTTGCAAAACTGGTGATGGGCTTTTGAAACTTTTCTTTAGATCTAATGGTGAACTATGCTCTTTTCCTCTTTGTGTGCAGCATAGGGGTTTAAGTTTGTGGCTGTACTGCAAGATTGTGATAAGTATTTGGACTGTTCTGATGATTAGTTATTACAGTTTGATATTTAAAATAGTGAGAGCTGAGCTGGGAGTGAGATACAGGAAAAGAACCTCTCAGTTTGTAAGGTTTGGTCCAATGCTTATGGAAGTTGAAATCTACCCAAAGCACTATGAAATAGCACAGTGTGTTTGGGGAGTTGGTTTGTTTTCTGCTTTGGCCCAGAGGACTGGGGGTCTGGATGTTCACGTCAGCATGCAGGAGGCCAAGGGAGGAAGTCACATGTGGGGTGGAATTCATCATCCCTAACCTTGGATATTTGCAGTTTGGATGTCAATGTCTGCGCTGGCTGCCATGTAGTTGAGAGTAAAATTGGCGGTTTTGGGTAATAACCTAACATGCTTTAGATCTTTTCTATAAGAGAAGAGAAACTGTTTCCTTGACTCCAGCTCTGCAAATGAAGTGGATATGATGGCTAGGTCTGCCCCATTTGTGAGACCTGCTTTTAACCACATGAATCCCATCCATGCTGTCTTGGATAATGGACAGTTTCTGGCACCAGCAGGAACAACAAAAGATCTGGCAGGTACCAAGTACCTAATGCTGTCAGCACTCCCCAGGAGAGCTGCTGTCTCCTTCCTTTGTTTGTCTGAAAGGGAAATGGAAAACCTACCCCCTGGGAGGGACACTTGCTCTAATTAGCTAAAGTAAGTACCAGTCATGTTGGTCAAGTGGCCAACAAAAACACTGTGTGACCTTGGCCATGGAATTGGACAGCACAAGCAACAGGGAGGACAGACCTTTGCTGGCACTGTTATCTGATGCCTTGCACCCTTCCCCTCCCAAACCATGTGTAATTAGCCATGCCAACATGCCTAAAAAGGGTCAGCAGGAACACCCGCAAGGACAGTCTGAGCTCTCATTAACTCCTGGGGGCAACACAGTAATTACTAAGCTACAGACTGCAGGGAGCCAAGACTTCCCCTGTTGTTAAAGCCATTGTATAGAAAAGGTGAAAGATTTTCAGAACTGGAGAAAGCAGAGAAGGGAACAGGATTGTACCCTCATGGTTATGCTGTGATTGAGTCCTGTCTCCAAGATTAGGTCAAATTTTCACTGAATAGCTACTAAATGTACAATACATTAACAGTCTTGGGAGTAGGAGCTGGAAATGATAATTGCACTCTCTCCAGTTGAATCTCCTATTAGGGTGCAGAGTCGTGTTTTTCCTTTTGCTCTTGTTCTGGCTCCATGCAGCTTTTTATTTGTTGGCATGGCTTCAGCAAAAAGGACAGTTGTCCCATCCACTCCTAAAGTCTAATAGCCTGGGACTAGCCTGTGATGTGGTAGAGCAGGGAGTGAACCACCTTCAGACTGAAGAATGTAGATTTCTCATTTCCTGAGCACAAGTGCCCATCAGAAGGCTATATATGTGTGTGTATATTATATATGTTATTATATCTACGTGCCTTAAATATAACTGCCTCACAGTTCCTACTAGCCAAGGGATGCTTTTAAGCAAGATACTGAATAGCCCTTGCTTTGTGTGTTTGGATCCAGTTGGTGCTCTCAGCACTGAACTCCTGGCTGGTTCAGAGGCGTTTCCACTTTGTTACCGAGAATGATGGCAGAGGGGACCATATATTTTTTTCAATGCCAACAAATACAGGACTTACCTGGTGTTTTCTGGGTATTGGCTGGACTTTGAGTTGCAGTCTGGCTCCCGCTGGCTTTGTATTGAGCATTTGTGCTTGCACATAGAAGCAGAACTGCAAGCACTTGTAGAGCCTTCAGGTCAGTGAGTGTGATAGTTGTGCTGCATCTGTGTAAGGATGTATGTTGTGGTTTTAATTATCTCGTTATTCCTACTGGGGGATGCTGTGATTCCTTCCCTACCAACATACAGAAGTGAAATGTTATGCCTTTTTCTGAGCATGCCCATGGGATGTGACCGGTTTGGACATTAGTGCTGCACTGCGAGTCACTGCTGTGTTTTTGGATCTGAAGCATTTTGCAGCCTTTTGAAAGGTTTGCTTTTGTATCAGATTTGGACTGGAGAGAAAGGTTTCAGATCCATGGTAAGAATACTGTAAATAAAACGATAGTCTTATTTGGAATACTGATTTTTGTACTGGAAACTAGTTGGAACAATGTAAAAATTAAATACTCTCTTTAAGAATGAATGGCTTGGATTCTGGTGCTGAGCTTTATTTATACTAAGTTATCAGTAACTTTTTGTGTTTTAACACAAATACAACTAGATCCCCCCTCCCCCCCCCACTACTGTGTCCTACCTTACACACAAGTGGACAGTCCAGCAGGTGATATTCTTCACATGAACTATGTAAAGCTGGAAAAAGAAATATATTTTCCTTTCAGTGACAACACACCATGTCTATAATGTTGTCACTTTGTTCCCAGGTGACTGTTACTGATCTAAAGTAAGTCTGAGGAGGTTTGATGATGGAGCAAGGAGCTGTCTTCATATACCATGCTAAAATTTATTCCTGAATAGAGCAGTACCTTGTTTTGGAATTGCACAGCAGACTGATTTGTATACTGGTGAATGTTTACATCTGATTCAAAAGTCTTTTCTTAGTTTTAATTTAAGGGCAGCAATTAAGACACCTTGTAGCACACTTGTTTATGAATCATTGGGCTTTATCATCACTAAATACATTGACATCAGTATTGTGGGAATTGCAGACACTTGTAAGTGGGTTTGTTGAAGTTTGTTGTGCAAATAATGAATTATTTTGTGGAAAGCTATTTGATTTTGCTGGCTAGCCTGACTCATTTTATATTTTGAAAGTGACTGGATTTAACCTTAAATACTGCAACAGTTGTCTGTAGAACTTGCTGTCATAATTCTCCTTAGGTGTTTACCACAATGTTAACCAACGGTTCTCTTATTTTGAATATTTTTCTTCCTTCAACTACATTCTTCCACCCTTTTTCCAAGCCCATGAAGTACTGTTGCTGTGGTTCATAGAATGCTACTTTAGAAAACAATTTCCCTTTGTCTTACCACCAGTAGTTGGTAGAATGTCAGAGTCCATTAACTTCTTGGTTTATTGATTTAAGTGAATGAGGTCTGCTTTGTATTTTAAGGTGTGACTTTAGTTTCAGTTTGGTTTTTTCATAGTACTTTTAACACTAGCAGTGTTCCTTCATCACTGGTCAGAAAACATCTCAGAAGGTGCATGTCCCTGCTGTCCCCACCCCTAGGAGTTCTGCAAGCTTTCTGGGGTAAGTCCAAGCAGAAGAAAAGTGAGCTCTGCCACTGGTCTTCTCACAAAAATCTGCTTCTCTGCCACATAAACACAAGAATTGGCTTGTGTTTGAAATAGAGAAGTAAAGCAGAAATAGCCTTCTCGATGAGAAAAGCCCACATTTTTACTGCAACAGTTCTGTTAAATCTTGGTTGACCCAGTACTGGGATCTGGTTGGAAACCTCTGCCGGATCATGTTTTTTTAAAAAATCACTTCCAGTCAGTATTTAGGCATTGCATTTCTTCTTTCCTTTGCTGTAGTTTATCACAGTTTCTTGTAAACCAACCGAGGATATGGCTGTGAAACTCCTGAACGTGACACCGCAAGCTCGCACTGGGGAAGTGAGTTGTGAGGCCAGGGGAAGGCACAGAGAGTGGCATTGTACCAGGGTAAGACAGGGCCAGCTCTTGTCTGCCAGGGATTGAAGGGGACCACATCCCTGTGCCCTTTAGAAGCGGAGTGTAAGTGGTCATGGGTGATAATTCCCCTGACAATGCAGGATCAATGGACATTCACCCACCTGCAGTTTGGTGGCAGTTATCTCAGCCAGCACCAGAACTGGGGGCTGATGGTGTGACACCCCGCACTTGGGATTGATGAGCCAGCGCATGTGACTGACTGTAATAAATCTGCATCATCTGGAGATATTTTACACAAGAAATAAGGGAAATCTTCTATTAGTTTACTAAATTATGGTAAGGAATTTAAGTATGTGCTCAGTAGCAGGTAACACACAAGGCTCTGTTTCTTCATGCCATGGGAATCTCTCAGATCTTGAGCTATATTTATGGATTAATTCAGTTTCTTGCTCTTTGAATTTTACATGAGCTTAATGTACTTACATGTTAATTGAAAATGTATTGCCAAGTTATATTAAGTTACACTGGGGGCAGTTAAATTACAAGATGAGTTCCTCTTGTTAAAGGCGACCAGAACATCCCTCCTGCCACCCCCACCCCCGTATTTTCGACTGGATTAATTATATTACAAAGAAGGATTTTCTGTTTCTACAAAAGGGTGCTCCATTAAAAGAAACCTCCTGACTGTTGGCAGACAGCAGAAAGAGAAAAGCCAGAAGCAGCTGCTGCTGTTGATTGATATGCTTGTATTTGGGATATGCTCCACAGGAATGTAACACTTCTGACAGAAAAAATGTTGTTAAAGGTGGTTGAGGATGGCCTGTTTACATTTTTGAGTACCTTTACCCAGCTACCTGCTGAAAAAAAATGAGCATAAGAAAGAACAAAAAATTCTGGGCCAACTGATGTATTCTCTCCAATGTGGGGCAGTTCTGGGAAACATTTCATTTGGAATCATTTGACTTTTGCATCTCACAGTCAGACTTTGCTTAATCTGCTTGTCATCAGAACAGTAATGGACCACTGCAATTTGCAATATTTTTCACTCTAAGTTTCTTTTTTTTGCCTAAGCTGGTACATCAATACAGGCACAAGTGAGTTATTACCCTGTATTACACTGGAGACCAAAGAAAGCTTGCATATATCTTTTGTGATATTATCAACTTGTCAAATGTGCAAGGACTGCCTGCTATGATCACTGTTATTAATAAAGACCATAATATCATATTGTATGGATAAACACATTTTCCAAAGGGAAACTATTCCAATTGGCATTCAACATCCAGTACTTCATTACATGACATATTTGCTGATAGCCAGCTTTTACATATTGACTTACATTTTTATTTAACTTTACCTGGAAATGTCAGGAGGAGAGTTTAGGGAAAACAAGGGAGAGATGTTAATTAATATTGCTCACTGTGGGATGCAAGCATTGTTTCAGTTTCAAATTAGAGCAGTGCTCACTCAGGCATGCACTGCTAATACGTTATAATTAAGGACTTGTCGAGCAAGGCAAAGTTAATGGACAGCATCTCTAATAACGATGCTGTACTTCACTCCTGAGCTGCATTACAGAGGGAATCAATATGGCCTCATAGTTCATCTATCAGCTGCCTTGGCTTCAGGCCGCTCTGTGTGTGTGATTAAAAGTCACCAAAGGCCAGAAATTAGGAAGGGGTTAGAAGTTTCCCCGATATGTAAGATTATTGACTAATCAAAAGGGGCTTTTAAAATTCTAGATATGTGCTTGCATTTGTTATTTTGGGGTGCTAAGGAATTTAGAACACTTATAAAATTTTTGTCATATCCACAGGGCTAAATATTTTCTCTGCAAAAGCCTTCACCTCTTAAAGAATCCTGGGCATTGTATTTTTATAGGTGGGCAGCTGGGAGGAGTATTGACTGTAGAAACTAAAGGTATGAAGAGGACTGGTTTTATCAGTTCTTGCCTCTCCTCTTGATCAATCCTAAGTATAAATGAAACTGTTAATTCACAGGTATTTATGTAACATTGTACATTAGCTACTGTGCAGAAACAGTAAAAATTTACTGTAGAGAATTCAGGTAAGGGACATTTCATGAAAGGCAGAGATATATATTGGTAAGCATGATAATTGTAGCAACAGGGGGGTCCTCTTTGCTTTGCTTTCAGATTAGTTAAGTCTTTGATCTCTTGAGTTTTGTTCAGGTTTTTAAACTGACAGCTAACCAAGTGATAGCAGTTCTTCTGATAAACAAGTGGGTTCATGTCCTGCTTGTGTTGTGGGTCTGGGGATGGCATGGAGCTACAAAGGTGGGAAAGTAAGGCTTGTAATTGGTTTGAGTTACCAAATGAGCATCTGAAGTTGCTGCTTCCAGATGGCTACGAGCTGCTCCTCCCTCTACTTGTGAAAAAAGATTGTCAGACCTTGTTTTGGTGATGATTCATCGCTGACTGAGAGTTTTACATAATTACATGATTCCCTGCCTGACATAAACCTGATAATTTTGTGTTGTGGAATGAAAAAGTCTTTTGCAAAAAAATTATATAATTATTATAAACTCGCAGTTTACTTTCCATTCAAATATTTTAAAATATTGTACAATTCTAAATACATTGGGAATCATAAAAAATATCTTGTTTAGGAAAAAAAAGAGACAGGCCTTAGGTAAGACATCTAAGGCTGGTAAGAGTCTGAACCAGCTGTACAGACAGAAATTTGAAAATGTGTTGATTCCTGATATACAATATTGCAGCAATTCACAGGAAATGTAGCATTAAAAAACACAAATGAAAACCCATTTATTAATGGGCAAAGTAAACTTGCTATAAAGTGAATTTATGGAGCTTTCATGTCTAATGATCAGTCTTATGTACATAAAAACCAAGGGTTAAAAGTTTATTTGCCTGACACTAAGGAGACATAGATGCCTTCCCACACCAATGTAGCCTTAATCCCGGAGTGGACCTCTCTGAGTTACAGTGACCAAATGAAGAGAATTCAAAGCTGCTTATATGACTTAGTGTTATAATGCCTATTATCTTTCCCTTAAAGGTCTGATTTTTGTGTGAAATGAATGTCACACAAGTTTGCAGACATTTATCTTTAAATATGTTCTAAAACTTACTAAATTATGTAAATTTGTTACCTTAATCTTGGGGTATGTTTTCCCCTTCACAGCTCCAATTGAATCTCTATATACCATAAGTCTTTAAAAGCTGCATCCTGGTGGGACTGAGGTACTTGAGGAGTTGGATTCTGGGATAAATGGAGCAGAAAGCTCAGCCAGATTTCCACTCACCTACTGCCTGCTGTGGAACTGCCATGTGTTTAGACTGTATGGAGTCTTACAAAATGTGTGTATTATTTTACCTTGTATACTTGCTTTGTAAAGGTATGATAATGTTGACTCATGTCGTTAATCCTTTACAATTCCTAAATTTCCCATTAGGAAGTGTTATTCAAGATGACTCCTCTGCATCTTGTGCAGCTGATTATTTCTACCTGGGTGCAGGTACAGCATCTCACATTTGTCCTTCTTGAATAGTGTCCTTTTATTAAGCCATTTGAAGAGATTATTTTGATTTTTGTATTCTCTAGAGGCTTGAAAGAAGCTGCAGGCCCTGTGTTGTGTGCAAACCAACATTGCATTTGATAAGCATTCACCAGATTCTATCATCTAAATGATTAATGAAGTTACTAAATGAATATTACTAGACTCAGTTCAGACCCTTTCCCCAATCCTACTTGACACATCCTTTTCTGCCATCCTGGTTTGACATTTATCCATTGCTAGGTCTAAATATGGTTTTCAAAATAGTTTTACCTGTTTTGAAGATGGATCATTTAAACTTGATAATAAAAGTGCCATGTGAGATGGTACCAAAAGCCCTGCTAAGGTGAAGATAAGACATCTACTGACCTTTCCCTTCACACAAGAGCTCTTGTCCTGTCATGGAAAAAATCACCTTGATTCAGCAGCCTGTTATTTAAAAGTCTGCATTGACAATGATTATATAATTTGTCTTATCTTCTGGGTGCTTTATATTTGCTCCAGTGTTTTTCTGAGACTTCAGTTTAGACTGAGTAGTCCATATTTCCCAAACCCCTCAATTTTCTCTCCTCCTAAAAGGAGGTATTTTGATTCACTTTTTCCAACCTTCTTGAGCCACACTTCTTTCCCATGAGTCCTCTTCAGTCCTGAGTACTCTAAATTTCCTTTAGTGTGCTTTCTAACAATTAATTTCATCAGGCCTGTAATTTGAAATGTGGAATTTGCTTAAATGCTCACTTACCCCAGTTTAGCTTCCATTTTCTTCTTTTTCCTAGTGTGTGGCAATTAATTGCCTGATCACAGCTCTCTCTCTAATAAAAAACAAAGCTAAAGTAGTTTGAATGTTTTCTCATGGTCATCTATTGGTAATTTTCTCTATGTAACGTTCAGTTCTTGTTTTCAGTGGACTTATTTTTGTGGGGGAAAAAAGTCTCAGAGAATTCTATGCATGGTTTACTAATTTAAAAACAGTGCATGGATTTTTTTCATGCAGTATAACTATGATGGCTCTTATTTCTGAACCAACTGCAGAGTTCTATTACCTTTGTTCAATTTTGTTCCCTGCAGAAATTTGTACAAATATGGGAGTAATTTCTGTCTTAGAACGGTTTGGGTTGGAAGAGACCTTTAAAGCTCCGCTAGCCCAACCCTCTGCAATGAGCAGGGACATCAAATCCATCAGGGTGCTCAGAGCCCCACCCAACCTGACCTTGAATGTTCCCAGGAATGGGGCATCGGCCACCTCTCTGGGAAGGATTGAACCATCTGTTTTATGACTATTTTCATACTATTCTGTGTCTTTATAGCATGTCCTTTTTACCTGTTCCTTTACGTTATATTCTACCCTTTCATCTTTCTGACTCTTGTCCCATTGTGTTCTTGCTATTTTTATATTCCTACTTACTTGACTTCTGAAGTGATTTATTTGGAAGAGCTTGTGATTTATCTACCCACCGGATCTCTAGGCACATGGAAATTAGTCTTCCCAGAGTCCAGCCTTTACTGGAATTCTCTGAAGAAGAATCCATGACCTTTGCCATCTTTTTCACCCGCAGCTCCTTGGGCAGATCTGGAAGAGCCCCAGTTCTGTGCCAGACCAAGCTGCTGAGGGTATTTCCCTATTGCTTCCAGGTGCTGTTACATAAACAAACAGCTCAAGGTGCCCTGCTGCATTTTGCTTCCAGAGAGCATTTGGTAGTTCTCTTTTAGTTTGTACTTGATGTCCTTGTATATATTTTTTGTTTCTTTTTGGTGCAATTGATGATAAAGCATTGGAGACCTGTAAGTGCTATTTAGTAGCGTACATAAGCATACAAATATAAACCTAGAAAAATATGTATGTCTACAGATTACAAACTGCAATGAGAATGTTGATTTAGCTTTGTTTTGCACTGAGAATTGGCAAAGATTAGTACCTTCTTTGCAATACTAGTGGTGTTACATGAAGGCTGCATATTTTCATGATATCTAGTCAAGTTTTATCATTTACAGTGAATTTAGAGAGTTAAACACTAAGCCAATGCCTTTTAATGTAACATTTTGTGGTAGAAAATGTTTCGTGCTGATGCTTCCTCTGAGCATTTTGGTTTGCATTTTCCATACAATTTCTATGCAGTTGAGTAATGAACAAACTTATTTGATGGTAAAAAATGGGATTCTCCTCTTGATATTTTACAGGACTTTGGGGTTTTAGAGCACTAAAATATTTTTGAATGTCTGGTAAAACTTATCTGTTTGACCCAGCTTCCTAACCTGGGTGAACTCACATAAATACTGGGTTTTTTAGTAAAAAAAAATAACTAATCTCAATTACATTATACAGATTTTACCTTTATGTCCAGAACCACTCTGTGCCACCTCATAATTTCTGCCCCAACCAGGTATAGTAGCCCCATTTTGCTTCTGCAATGTTGACATCTGTTATTATTTTTTTTGTGGCAAGAATCACAGGACTTCAGTTGTTGACTAGTGCAGATGACAACTGAAAAAAAATTCAAAGGCATTTGTATTTAAAAATAATTCATACATGGAAAATGGATACTCACAGATCTCCTGCAGCTCTTATGACACTTCTAAGAACTAATGGATTGGGTATCAGACAAAAATGACCGCTTGTAAAGATTACTAGTTCACATCTTTCAAAATCTAAGCTTCCAGAGATATGTGGTTGTATCTGAAATAACCAAATATGTCTAAACAGGATGGTCTTTAGGAAAGGGTTGTTTTCTCAGAAGTTTCAGAACCTTCTACATGAAAACTTTTGGTTTTTTGTGCCCTAAGTTCTGAGTCCAGCAGGGCTGGCAGCAGTGGGCAGGGCAGTTATGTGCTCACAGTCAGTTGTGTGCCACAGGCTTTTGGAGCCCCTCCCACACAGAAGTGCTGGAAAGGTCATCCTCAAGTAATTTAAATAGAGAGGGCAAGGGCTTGATCCTAATTTCCATTGCTGCTGCTTACCTATGGTGTTTCTATTCATGTAATCCCTGTGCATTAGCATTTGAGTTTATGCATATCCTGAGCATCAGCTGCCAATTGCCCTGTTTGTATAAATAAATGCATTTTTGCTGCAGCAGAGCCTCTTTTGGCTCCCTTACTTTATTTTCTTGCTGTTTTGAAGTTGAACACATTTCTGAGGTACCAGATGGCCAGGTATTAAATGCATAAAGTGCATTATTTCCTTCTTCTCTCCCCTGCAGCAGTCTGTTCCTGTCTAGTTATTCAAATAGGAGTCACTGAGATTAAAAGCAGGAGTTGGTGCTGATATAAACCCCAATAAAATCAGGTGGCAATAAATATTGTCTGAAAAGTAAGCAACTTTTGGCATTCTTAAGCTGCTTAGAATAGCGTTAAACACAATTTTTGGCTGCAGAGACCATTTATTCATTGTGTGTTTCATGCTGACTGCTGGGAGAGGGCAGTTTGGAGGCAAAGCTCTTCTTTTATTGGTAATTACATCTGTTGCAAACAAGCTGGAGTGGTTCAAAGTTAGTGTGACAGAAATCATTGTCAGCTGTTCATAAGTTGGAGTGAATTTTAGCATGAGAGTGAAGAATATGTAGGGAGTTCAAATAGTTAACCATGGTATTGAGACCTTGACATGGTAAAGCCACAGTAAGAAGCTATTTTTCCTTCCTGGGGATTTAAAACCTTGTGAAACACAGATAAAATACAAACTCCACACTGTTCATTTTATGTAATATCCAAAGTTAAGTCTTGCTTGAATGGGGTTTGTCTGAATGGCAGGCAGGTATAGGTAATTTGTGGGTTTCTGGTGTTGTTATAATTTACTTCTCAAATAAAAAGTAGTAGAGTTTTTGCAGACCCATTTTAACTGCTCCTGGCTCAGGCAACTTGGTAGACTCAGACTCTTTTTGCCTCATTGGTTTAAAGTTGTACATCTCATCGTAGTGCTTAAGGTTTTGCAAGACAATGTACTGTAGAAAGAAAAATGAGTTTAATAACTTTGAGACTTTTAAGATATCTTGATCTTTTATAAGAAAATATGAGATATGATTTTTTATGACTTTATATATCCAAATATTTGTGGTAAATTTCACAGCTTTACGGATATTATTGGTTTCCAAAGCATTTTAGTAAATCTCAGGGAAAAGCTCCTGTACAGTTATGGGCCTTGCTTTATACAGAGGTTGTGGTATACAAGACTACTGAAATTATTTGTGACCTTGCCTGTCGTTCATTAGTGAGTGCAACAGCAGCAGCATTAATCAAAATGTACTCCTTGGAGAATTCTCATCACCACCATGCTGCTCCCATAACTCTTCCCGTGCTTTTCCTTGTGTCAGCGAGATCTGACATTTTTAGAGCAGATGTGTAATTTCTGTAAATATTTGTAATTCACTTTACAAGGCATATGTATCACATAGGAGGTGCTATGATATTGAGACTTTAACATGTATAACATTTTATGCTTCATGGTGGCTTGACCTCAATTTATTTTCAAAATAAGGTTTTGAATAGTATTTAAGTCTCCCATACTAAGTTGTGTTGGTGATCTGCCATAAAAATAGCAAACAATCCATTTTAATCCATGAGAATTATTCTGTGGAAATGCTGGAGCACACCTTGAATGAGATTGATGCACACAGCCCACTGATTTCAGTAAAGTCAAGATATCCCGTGCTGTGTCTCTCCCCTGTCGTGCCTGGCTGTGACACCTCAAGCACTACTGTCTTTGTGGATCCTGGCTCTGATGATAATGTGACCAGGCTGATGGCTTATTGCTTTTCATCCTACCTGTTTGTTCCAGCACCTCATCCCTGTACACAAAGCCTATGACAGAATTTCATTCCTGTTTTCTGACAAAAGTAGGTCAAGAGTAGGTACATCCCTGTTGCTATCCATGGTTTGCACCGAGGGAAGGAAATCTCTCAGCACCTCTCTAATACCTTGTTATTCCCACTTTCACCTCTTGCTCTCTGCTTCTTTGCAAAGAAAGGAGACTTACATTTCTAATGAGGGGCTGTTTTTAGCAGGAATATTAAAACATGTTGGTTTGGGAGTTTATTCAGGAAAAAAGATGCATTTGGTACTCCACACTAAATCCTTGTAAGGATAGCCATGTGATGGGAACAGCAGGAAATGTGAATGGAAGGCCATCTGGTCCGTGCCATTCCCCCTGAGGACATGTCTGTGCAGACTGGAGCGATGCTGTGGGGACAGGGTTGGTGACACTCGTGCTGGGTCGTTCCTGCACGTGCCCTGCCTGTTCCCTGCCTGGAGCCTGGGTGTGACACGAGGCTGTGCCCCTCCACAGCCGGATGTGGCACGGGGATCTGCCCCCACCACTGAGTGTGACACAGAGCTGTGCTCCTGGTGCCTGAGTGTGACACAGAGCCATGCCCCACAGCTGAGTGTGACACAGAGCTGTGCTCCTGGGGCCTGAGCGTGACACAGAGCCATGCCCCACAGCTGAGTGTGACACAGAGCTGTGCTCCTGGGGCCTGAGCGTGACACAGGGCTGTGCCCTGCAGCTGAGTGCTCCCACTGCCTCTGTGCCATGGAGCAAAACCCAGGCTGTTGCAGTTGAACCAGGCACTGAGAAAAGGGGTGTTCATTCCAGTGTTGTCTCCCACTCTCTTGTATCATCTCAGAGCTTCTCCCACGAGAGGGAGACAGAAAGTTCAGTAGAATCCAAGGAGGAAAGTATTCGGTGTGAGGAGACCCTAATCAGCAAGGAACTTCACCTCTCTGGAGGGAACAAAACTCACAGAATGAGTAAATATCAATAGTTTGCGAACATTTGGTATGACAGAATGTTTTCTTGCAAAGGAGAGACAAGGAGACTGTGTAAATGTGATTATAGATTTGAAGGAAGACAAAATGTTTCTCAGCCAGATTCTGGCTGTGTTTATTGTTTGCACATAATGTGGTGCAATTGGAGCAGACCTTGCAAGCAAAACACTTGTCTGCAAACCTGACAGCCAGGTTTGTATGGATTTCAGGAGATGCTTTTCCTGGGAACACCTCTGGTCTGATCCCAGGACTTGAAAGCCACTAGTGTTTATTTCCATCAAAAAGGTGGATGTTTGCTTTCCTCTATGGAAACCAGAGTGTGTTCAGTGAGGGTGAAGCAGAGATTTGCTGAAAAAACATAGGACTTGTGAAATAAAACAGTGCTGTAAACACACCTTCTTCCTCCCATTTTTCCAAGTCTTCATGCCAAAGACTGTGTTTGACATGTGCCATTTCATATAGAAACCCCATCCAAACTTGGGGTTTGTCTGCAATGTGTTTCCCAGTATGAAAGCGAAGGATTTTCTTAGAGAGAAAAGCAATGAAGGTGGTAGTGCTGTACTAACACCATCCTGTTAACTGAAATGCTTACCAAACTCTCAAATACAAAAATTATTGTATGAACATTTTTTTTAGAAAAGGAGGGCAGAAGAGATGAAGTCTACTTTGGGGTTTTGGGTTTTTTTTGGATCATACTGACAGAGGGAGTAAGGCTGACCATGTCTTCTAAAATAGAGCAATCCTATCTGTACATCCACCTTCAGAGATGCTTTGAAAAGTTACTACTGACAGTCACTGCTACATTCCTCAGCTACTGAGGTGGTTTTGTTGCTGTTGTTGTTACTGATATATTTTTCAGCAGTATTCCTCCTCCTCAGGGTTATTGATTGTTTCCTGCAATCAGAGCTGTGCTACTTTCCACAACATTGTCTTCAGCTCTGATTGTGCCTGTTTTCTTTGTGCAGGTTTGTACATCAGCCTGATTTCACTTTATCTTCTGTTGTGAGCAGCCTGTGCAGCCACTGCAGTAGCAGGAACCTCAGACTGTGGGAGACCATCCAAAGATTTTCTATTTTTTTTTCCCCACCTGTTTAAGGGTACTCTTTCTCATTAGGAACAAAAGCAAAACTAAACAAACAAATAAAACCTTTCAGTGCAATAGAATTGTCAATAGTCTGAGAAAAATGAGATTAAATAAGAATATTTACTACTTCTTACTCCATCCATTGCTGCATGGACTAATGCAAAGTTGTTTTGCTACCCATTGGAGAGATAACAGTGAAAGCTTACTGTGAAGATGAAAAATGTTTTCCTCTCCCTCCTTCAATACTATGTTTGCATAAAAGATGAGGTGTGTTGTAGTTGTTGTACAGACAGTAAGTGAGATGATTTGAGATTGCCTCACTTTATTTTGAAGTGCTTTACAGTGAGATTCATTCCATGCAGTCTTAGAACAACACTCTTGGAGAAATCGTAGAGAGGGTTTGATGCTCCAGGAAAAAAAAAAAGGTTCATGTAGAGCTAATTCAAAAAAGGAAGAAACATTCTCAACCTTAATTTTGGGGGAAAAGCTGAAGTATGTATACTCTATCTGCTCACTTATAATCCTTTACCTGCTTTTTTTTTTAAAAAAAAGGATTGATAAGTAACAGACAAGATGGATTTGTTAAAAAAAAATTCTAAAAGGATTTCATATGACCTAATTTTATCCTTTAACTGGGTAAGCACACAGAGTAAACATGACATTTGGGGAAACAGTCTGAACTAGGTACAGTGCAGGCCAGTGAAGTGCCAAGCAGCACTGACCTGTAGCACAGCACATGGGAAGGGGCAAGACTAGCTAAGAAGCAGGAAACATTCTGGCATGTAAAGTCCATTGGAAACTCTGCTTGAGTCAGTCCCATCATTGCGTTGCACAAATATTAAGCATCCTACTGGTTTAAGGGGGAGTGTTCTGGTGAATGCTTGGGAAGGAATCATACTTCAATCAGCACTTTAGTGAAGCTTATTTTGGAGAAATGTTGTTCTGGTGCTGGAAGGGATCTGTTTGGGGCAATTGGGAATAGTGTGGAGAAAGACTGATGAAAGACTCAGTGTTCTGAAAAAGAAAAGCCTGAGAGGGAAGAAAAAAGGTCTCCCTCTAGTGAGAGCAAATCTCACAGTTTAAGCTGCACCACAGAGTATCAAGAGAAAGCACAAGGGCCCAAACCCTACAACAATGAGTACAGAAACTGATTCCTAGTGAGATGTGGCCTATAGGAATGGATTAGGCATTTTTGCTTCTGCCTGGAGGGGGCTGATGGGCTGTCTGATTCCACAAGGTCTTAAATGTACATCCTATTTTTCCTGAATGCCAGCTTGCCTGGGTGGAGACCTCAGAGAATTGGGAGCCAGAGGAACTGCGTGGAAGAGACAAAAAATGGAAGCAAAATATGTTCAGCTTCCCAGGACTTTAATCTTTGAGTAGAGAAAGACACAGGTGCACCCAAATGATAGGCAGTCCCTGCAGTGTGCCAGAACACGAGCGTGTGCTGCGCTCTGCCATCTGTTCCATCAGCTACAACTCTCATTGCAGCATCCTTCAGGCCTTGCTCCTGCAAAGGGTTTGCTGCCCACACACTCCTCTTGTGTCCCAGTCTCAAGCTTTAAATTGTCTTTAAACTTTATGAGACGTGAAAGTTTGCTGTCGCTTTGGTCTTTTATGTTGCAATTCATTTGAGGTATCAGATGGCTTGTGGGGGAAGTATTTGGATAGCGTAGAAACCTTCCAGATAAAGTGGTTCCTGCAGGGCTCCTGTTGTTGTTGCAATGTCTTCCTTGTCTGTTCTAAACTGATGTCTCACACAAGTACAGTCAATCTCATTTTCTAGTCACTGCTATCTTTATTCTCTGTTATTACTGCAGGTCCTATCCAATTGGATGTTCCAACTTTGACTAATGGGCATAATTTTGCATAATTTTAGCAACTCAGATGCTTAGGCATTTAGGTATAAATACCTCTTTTATATATATGCACACACACATATATATTTATATATACATATATGTAATTAGGTCTAAAAGCTCTAGGTTTCTCCTTCAGGCAATGCATGGCAGCAGGTGCCACTGCACAAGGATTTTAGAGGATAATGTTGAAGGAAAGGACTTTGTGTCTGGAAAGAAAGGAGAGTAAAAGCTTTGATTACAAAAGAATGGGAAAGTGTCACTTTTCTTTGATGGGGAAATTGTCTGTTTTTTATTAACTAGCCATTAGGGCAGTTAATTTTGTGCTGTATTGGTTTGTTAGTGTTGCAATATGTTTTGCTAAAAAGATTAAAAACAAGATGAAAAACATGAGAAGTTTTGCAGTATAATTTGTTTTGACTCAGTCATACATGTATTTGAAAAATGTGACCTATTAAGACATAATTAAATCATTATTATAATTGAGCAAACAGAAGAGCATTGAATAGTTACTTATGGTGGGATCACACATTCAACCTGTGATTGAGACAGCACTGTGTAAATAAGCTGGTTAAATAATGTCAAAAAAAATACCTTTTTAACTTCTCTTTCCCCCAAGTTTCCTTATAACACTTGTAGTTTAATCTTTCTCCTCTGCTACGTGAGGGTCTGAAAGAGCTTATCTGGCTTTTGTTGGTAGAAGTTTTGGAAGATGAAACCCATCCATGGAGTTTGTGTGCAAATATCTTGCATATTGTTTAAGGAGGAAAGTGAACTGTGCTAGTTTATAACATACTTAGCATAATCTCAGGTAATCAGCAATGTCAAAGAAGTTTATTGGGGATTAGTATAATCCAGCTTTGTAACTGAAATCTGGCTTTTAGCTGCTTCCCTGTAAATCACAGTACAGTCATACACCTATAACATGGGACTGTTTACAGGAAGGAGTATTTATTCAGTTAACTTTTGCATGGTAAATGTGTGAGCCATTCTTTGATGAACTTACAGGGAAGTATTAGTAAGTTTTATCCTCAAATTTTGGTTGTGGAATAGTAACCTGCATTTTTGCCTTTGGGAGTAAAGTCTATAGGGAAGTCATAAATGGAAATGTGCAAAATATTTTTCATAAGCCACTTTTAATATGCTTTTCTCTTAATGAATATATCTCAGCTTCATGTTTACTTTTTGGCTTTTCTGAATGATTTCTGTGATTACTGCATATGAGGGGGATGGTAAAGCTCAGACTCTTGCAGCCACTATGGGAGGGTCCACAAACTGTTGGAAGTGATGTGGGATGGCCTCCTATTCCCTTTTGGAGGCTGCCATCTTGTGTTCTGAGTTCAAAATTTCCATTACCATGATGTGTTTCTTTAGCCACTGTAGTTATGAAAGTGGGTTTTACATTGTGAACATAACAAAGATAACTGCTACAGGATTCACTATAATGTGTACAGAGTAGATATACTTGTATATAGTAATTAATCTGCCTTAAAGTGATGGGATCCTAATAATCTATGAAGGATATTTCCTCTGAAACCCATTGCTGATCATTGAGAACATAACTGATGTGAAGAGCTTTGCAACAGACTGTTGGATTTAATACTGAAAGATTGTTTTCTTGCAGATTTATGTGAGATCAGCAGAAATATTTTTCTTGTAAAGTTCTTATTGGACATAAGCAAGGTGTGAGGTATGCAGGATTTGATATTAAAGAACATGGGTTTGGACTACCCTCTTCCAGCTTGCTCCATGAGTTTGCCTTCAAACATTTTAGAATAAAAAGTGAAAATGCAAACTCAGATTAAAATTTCCCTGAGGTTGTCTGATTTTATTGTTTTAGATATGCCTCTGGGTTTAGGCTCATTTTGTTTTCTGTGGTATTTTCTTTTGTGAAAAGATGAATGAGCAAATGCAAAGATTATCTCGTGTTTACTAGGAGATTTTCAAATTAGGGTATTTCAGAGCTTTGAGGGTCAGGGGGACCCATAATGAGGCCCCAAATGCAAGAATGCAGATTTGTATCTACTGCCTTCTAGTGGTAAAGGTGCTGAGGATCATCTTTAATTTATAGCATGAAATGAGTTACATTCTGAAAAACTTTAACAGCAGAGAAACTGCTCAGAAAAAAATCTCAGCATCACATACATACAAAATTCTGGAGCTGGACTTTTGGAAGTTCATGTGAACAGGAAGGGGTTTTTTTAAACATCAGAATTGATTTGCCTTGTGCTGCTTTACAGTAGTTGTGTATTTCCACAGTTTAAGTGTAAGTTAAGTAGAACTTTGCAGAAATATCTACTGCTCATCTTTCTGAAATGAAACTCAAGGTGGTGTTTGGAAATTCACTTCAAAGTGATATTTTCCCCACCTGTCGAGATGTAAGGACTCTGATTTTTTCTTGATTCACGTATGAGGGAAAAAGAAGTACAAGTGACACACTCAGTGAAGGGTTGTTGCAGTTGTTCTTGATTCACCCATGCCCATGGTACTGTTATCCTTTTAACAGAGCTGCTCCAGTGCATGGTGTTCTCTTGTGAAGCTTTGCCTTTCATGTCTATTTGTAGCACAGATTTACACTGGGCTGAATATGAAAACTTATTTAATTTTATGGTCTATATTCACAGTTATTAAATAAATTAATCCCCCCCGAAGCAATCAATGGCAGGTAATAGGAAAAGCAAAGCATTTCGACTGGTACACCATTAGGAAGTGTGTGAGAATGCTCCAATGCAAATTTAAGCATTCACTGAATTATGAATAATACATGGTTAAAAAGCAGTTAGTAAAGACACTGTTTTTTGAGACAGTGTATAGAGTCTACCCCTGCTTTTAGGGCAATCTCTGCAATTTCTAAGGTTCCCTGAAAAAGAAGATAAAAACAGTTCACAGTGCCCATTTGTGTTCATCCCTGATCCAGCAAATCAAAAAAGAAGTTTTTCATAAAGTCAAGTGATGCCCTATCTTTTCGTAACAACAACAACAACAACAAAAAAAAGGGAGTGGGGAAATGAATGTCCCACATGGTTTGTGTTCCAGAAATGGCTGTACCATTAAAGGTGTGCATATAACTGTGTAAGTGCAGTTCCCAAAGGACCAGCTGAAATCCAGGATGTGTTTGTTTAACCAAACGCAGCAACTTTCAAGCCTAGTTAGATAACAAAACTAGGGCTTGCAATGATGAAAAAATCAGTAGCTTGTCAGTGGTGCTGCCTAAAATGAAGACACAATTGTAGACAGAAATGCAGAACAGGTCAAAATTGGGTGTTTTCCTAATTCACCATCCAATATTACCATATGTGTCAAAGGCATGAATCTGTTATCATCAAAAGTATCACCAAACCCCCAGAGTCCCCGGGCTTGTGTTACGCAGCAATCCTCGTAAATGGAAGGAAATTGCAGTCATGTATCACTCTTAAAGACAATGCTAAAGGAGAAGCTGCCACGAGGTGTCATCTTCAGATGTCAGGGGAGGGGATAGATGACACTGGAATTAATTTCAAATGGCTGTTGGGCTGCATCAAATTGGTTAAGTCGATGCCTTATTAAAGCACCGAGAGAGCAGAGTTCAGTGCTTTCCAAAGAGGAAACAAGTAGAGTCTGGAAAGATCTGCTCTAGAGGCTATTTGCTTTCATTAATTCCATTTATATAAATCCAGAAATGGATTTTCTGCTGGGGAAAAAGATTCTTAGTACGAGCCAAACATATTTAGCAAGTCTGTTGCAAAATGACTGGAAATAAATGACACTACAAATACTGCAGAAAGGACTGGAGCAGGAGTATGGGTCATACTTTTCACAGGTTCAGTAGTAGAAACAGCACTTTGATTTTTTGGATTAGCTAAAGTGCAAAAATTGTTCATTTACTGAACTTGCTGAATCCTTGTCCAAAACCTAGGAAAAACCTATTCTTTGTTCTTATCAGTATATTCTGTAACTAATATAAGTTTTTTTTTCAGTGAGTAGAAGTTTTTTTTTCTCAGCCAAAGCAGAGATCTTGTCTGCAATATCAGTTACTTCTTTGTCATTTTTCTTTCAGCAGGAAAGAGATATAGCAATTTAAATGTGAAAAGTCTTCAATTTTGTAGGTAGAGCTCAAAGGGAAAAGATAGAAATTAAATGAAATTCTTGATGCAGCAAGAAAGAGATGACTCTCAACTGTTGTTTCAACAAACTGTCTGGCCTAAAAAAAAAAATCTTCATAATTTCAGTGAGGATCAAAAGCACTGAGATGAAATCTTGTAATATGTCTTTCCAAGGGGAAAAAACTGTCTAAAATCTTCCATAGCATCTGTGATGAAGATTTTTTTTTCTCCTTGGTTTGCTGCATCAAAAAGATATGTGATCCCATAATCTTTGTTTGAAGAAACCAAGTTGTGACTACTTTTTATGAACTTTAGCAGTTCAGAACTTTCCCACAGGTTTTGTTTTGCCCAAACTTTCCCCTGTAAAGCATCGGGTTGCTGTGGATGGAGACAGAACCTGCAGCATCCTGGAGGCATCCAAGGGCTGTGAGTAAAGAGCAGGGTAAACGGTGAGCAGCCACTTCTGCTCATTCCCAGGCTGTTGCTGGTCCTGTGAGCTCAGCAAGGATGTACACGCTGTGGGAGCAGAGAAGGAGAATGTCCCATGGAAGCCACCTCTTCTTTTAGGGCACTCATCCCCTCAGTCCCTCATCCAGTGACTGTCTCCAAGTTCCTCTGCATCTCTTGAATACCTGTCAGTGGTAGTGAACAGCTTGAAAAGAAAACGGAAAATAAAATCCCTCCTGAGCTGTTTTCGTGCCTGAGGGCAGGAAGCACTCTTTGATGTGGGTGTGCTGTTGGTTTGTTCTCCAGAGCATCCTACTTTTCCTTTGTGTTTTGTGCAGGCAACACCTTCCTTCAGCAGGAGGCCTGAAGGTTTATCTGACAGTGTTCCATCTGCAGGATTGTGTGCTGGGAGGCACATCCCACTGTCATTTTGCTGAAAGACTGGCACAAGGGAAGGTCCCACTTGACACCAACTGACTGAGAATGTTTAAACATTCAGCTGATTCTTCTTTTCTAGCAGGGTATAAACTGCAGCTAGTTTTCTGTAGCTCTGAAGTGAATATAACATGGAAATGAGTAGTACTGAAACTACTCACAATTTTTAAAGCGTTTAAGGCTTTTCACAGTGTTGTGTGGAGCTTCTGCCAGTGAGACCCTGCATGGAATTAGCACTTGAGTTGCAAGTGCAGCAGAGGATTCAGCCGGTTGGAGGTTTGCAGCAGCACTTGGGAATTGGCGAAGGCAGGGAACTCTCTCGGGTGTTCGCTCTGCCCTCCCGCGGCTGCGCTGCCACACTGCACAGGGCTGGGCTCAGACAGGGCTGGAATGAATCGCACCCTGCTCCTTCTTTCCATAGAGCTGTTATTCCTGCTCTATATCCAGTGGAGAGCACTCTGGTCTCCGAATCCCAAGGTCGCGAGTTCGAGTCTCTCAGTACGGACCGCCCCCAGCAGTTCAAGCCTCCCTGCCATCCGATCCCGTCAGATCTTGGATGCCAAAGCAGGGTCAGCCCCGGTTAGTACCGGGTGCTGTAGATAGTCCCAAGGACTTCACTGTCACTGTCCAAGCTTGCTCGGCCGTGGCAAAATGAACCTTAGGACTTAAAGGGTGGGGCCAGTTCTGCGCACGCTGAGCCTCACCTAAAACATCCACTGCACAGGCTTGAAGGGCACACCCATGTGGGGAGAGCCCTTCCCAAATTTTCTTTTGCGAAGATTGGCCATTATATCCATACGGCACATATACTTCAAGTTGTGATATGAGCCATATATAGATTTCTTTTCCCCCCATGTATGTGCAATTTAGCACACACTGCAGCCAGCTGCGGTTGGTACAAGTTTGTGAGGAAATGATGATGCTTTTTGTGCTTCCTACAGGAAAAATACAAAGTGAATTTCTTCTGAATACAGCTCTTTGGATAAGTCTATATTCTTGACATATTTCTGACATAAAAAGGAATTATATCAACTATTAATGTTAAATTAAAAAATCTCCATGCAACTCAGTACTACTTAATATGCTTAAAAGTAATTTCTCTTTAGCTTTTAATTTAAAAAGAATAATTTTAATGGAATTTCTGGAATGAAATTCTCTTTGGTTTTATATTCCCAGATAAGCCAGCATTTTCTTTTTATTACAGTGTTTTAATCTTTCTGCTCTAGAATGGCTAATTTCTTTAAGTTGTCTTCATGACAGTTAGACAAAAATTTGAATTTTAATGAGAGTAAGCCTTAAATTAGGTGTTAGAACTTAAATTTCTTAGCACCTTTGTGGAATAACCTACCTAATGAAAGTGTGAGATGCAGATGGTTTTGTTCCTCAGTGACTGTTTTCTTACATTTCTATAGGTTGAAATTGTATGAGAGTGTTGGGAGCAGAGAGAAAGTGTTTGTGTAAGGCACTACTGTTATAAATTGCAGGAGATTAATGAACTATCTGAGTGCAAGAAACCCTCTAACCTCTGTTTCTAACTTATTTAAAAGCTGAAAATTAAACCTCTTTTTATGGGTAATGCTGTTTTATTCTGTGCCTGTGGGTGTGCTGTGGTGCTGTCCTGCAAGTGCTGATCCCTTTAGGGGTGAGGGAGAGGTTTTGCATGCTAAATGTTAACACAGATTGGCAATATAAACTTGGAGAGGTTATTCCATGTTAGATGCAGAGACTCATGGGCATGGATTGCACATGGATGCCCCTCCAGGAGTTGTAGGTTGGTGTGATTTTACCCAGTATGGACCTGCCTTCATTCTGGTGCACTTGGCACAGCAGATTCGTTTTGTTCCAGGTGTGATGTCTGGAAAGATTTGGGGTTTCCAAGTCTTTTTATGTTAAATTTCCTTCAGAAATGATGTATTGCAAAAGATTTTTTTTCCTAGCCCACAAGAAATATTAAACTTTCCAACCTTCTTAGCTATCTTACTATTTCCTGTAAAGGTACAGTGAAACTATAGACACAGCAATTTTGAATCAAGGCAAATTCCGCGTAAAAATTATAAGGAGGAAAGTACAAACATAGCAAACTAAAACTATAGCTGAATTAATTCCTTCATTCTGTATTCCTTGTATTTAGATATTTGTATTTTGACCTACCCGTATTGGTCTTAACTGGGCATCTGACCCTTTATTTTCTTACATTCACTTCAAAACTAAGTAATTTAGCAATGTTACAGTCTTTGAGGCCCAGGTACCTATTTAGTTTATACTGTAGTATATTCCTCTTCGTTTGAACTAAGCCACAGGTAACTTTCTATTTTGGTGGATACAAATCTTAGCTGTGTTTTCAGCAGGACTGCTCTGGAAGAGTGAGTAGTTTCTCTGGTTTATGAATCCTGTCTATACCCATGACCCGCTCATAGTTTAAATATGTATAGCTGTGCATTGGGCTTTATGTAACAGTGTGTATTGTACAGCAGAGGGAGCATTTTGTCAGGAATAGAGAGGGAGATTTGTCACAGTGTCACTGAGTTCTTGGCACATCACCAGCTCTAGCCAAGCTATAGGATATCCTCCTATCAGGAACAATCAGACACTAGCATGTTAAACAGTGTCTAAGTGCAGAGGTTGGATGGGATAAGCCTTAAATTACTAAACCCTTTCATTTTGTGAGTTGGTACAGAATAGAGATCAACATTTCTGACAGTGAAGTGGAAAATGGGTATGAAAGATGAAATGTTCAGTTGTTAACAATATTTACCTTTTGATAGACTGGGATTTAAAAATGTTCTTTCTGAATTAATTGTGTACAAGTTTTCTTCTCTTTCTGTTCCCTAAACCAATATTTCCTAATGTCTAATGTGTTGTGCTCTTTCTGATTTTTATGGCTCTGTATGTGTGAATTTGCCATAGTTCAGTCCCTTAATGGCATTTGCCACTCTTCTGCTGGAGATGACGTGGTGTATTTTGGGCACTAGTAGGGGGTCTAAGCTGTGCAAGGAGAGATGTGGGCCATGTTTTGTGAATTCTTCTATTCATGGCTCAAAGAAAAAAAATATATGAAAAATATTTGTAGTGAACAGGTTGAGCAGCAGAAAGGAGTGGGACAAGGTTAATCCCGATATTCTCATGACTTATTTTATTACCATATTGACCAAGGTTTCAAATCCTCAGGCTGGTAACTTTTATAAAAGGCAGGTATTAAGTAAAACTCCAAATGAACTCTATGCTTATGCTATTACAGAAGAAGTGTTCATTTACAGCCCAATAACCACAAAGGTAAATTGACTTTAAATTGATGATGCCTTTCAGCCTTGTCCCTGTGCTCCCTTCATCAAAACTGATTGCTTAATTCTATTGGAATTCTAGGGGCTAACCTGGGATCACAGCTCTGTTTCTTTTCTCTTTTATTTTTTTTAATTTTCTTTTTTTTTTTCCGTTTTCATTTGAAGATACTATTTGTACTTTCAAATCTTGATACTGGACTAACATTTCTATTATTTCCTATTTCCCATTAGAGTTTCTTTTGAAGGTAGATTTATTGTTACCTGGCATCACAACAAGCAACAAGAATTGAACAAAACAGCTGTCTTTAGCAGGAGGCTCTTGGCAATTCAGTCTTATCACAGAAGTGTGTGTCAGCAACACAGGGCTCAGTTCCTGGAGGAGTTTATTAAGTCTTCATTCTTGTGCTTCTCAGAGATGTGTCAGAACAAGATGCATTCAGTTCTGTGGTGGTGTGACAGATCTCACCTTGCCTTTTTATTTCAAAGATTTGTATTTTCATAAGAAGACAGCAGAATTAAGGTACTAAGAAAACTTCTGCACTGAATAATTACAGAGCTTCCTGGCCACCTTATGCACAAAAATTTTGCTGACTCCTCTATGTATATTTTATGTAAACCCCCAGGATTTCTTTTATACTGTGTGTCAGCCAGTTCCTTCTCCCCTGTGTGATGCAGATCACTCCACTGTCTGTGGAATCCACCTGACGCCCAGGTCTCACCTGCAGCTGTGCCTGGATTTGGGACCCAGTGTTCTTCCAGGGCAGCTGGCTCCAGTCCCAGCCCTTTTGTCATTTTTATTGTGGACTCTATAAGTTCTCTTGTTGACTCAGATTTATGAGCAGCCTTAGCACCTGAAACAGCAAAGGCAAACTCTTGTAAGCCTTGAAACTTGTGGTGAGACATTCCGAGGTGTCTCAGGTAACTCTGCTCAAAGCTCCATAAAGGCACAGGAACTCTGATTTGCACTTTTGCAGCTTTGAGACCTGCCTTGCCAGCAGAATAAGAAATGTTTTGTTTTGCATGAACTATTACTCAAAGCTGGTCTAAGAAAAACAACAGGATGCTGGGTCTTCGCTCTAGCCTTTACTTACAATTTTTTGTCTGTTTCTTTGGCCTGCTGAGCGTGACATGTGCATAGTGAGGTGATTGTAACACTCAGGACTCCAGTCCTGGGGTATTTGTTCCCCTCAGCTCAACTTTTCTCTGTATTACAACTGTTGGTCTAGTGGTGGAATTTCCCACCTAAGTGAAGAACTTGGTGCACAGACATGTTAATGCTTCACTTTGATAGCCCTGAAGGATGAGCTGGGGCAGTGCAGTGCATCGTGCTGCTGTCTCAGAAGGATACATCAGTTTCTCATGATTCTGTTTATAATTCTGAATACAGTGTGGGGTACAGATCCCTGAGCTACTGCTGGATAATCTAGCACCAGAACTAAGGAGCAGCAGAGCAGTATCAGTATGGGGCTACACTGGGAATAATTAGCCTTGCTTGAGAGGCAGACCTAATTAGCCCATGCACAATGTTGCTCTAACGAGGCTATATTCTCTCTGAGACCTCAGCTGATATTCCTGCATGGTGCTACAGAAATGTGCTGCTTTGGCTGAGTTTGGCTCTGACATGGTGTTTCATTGCAGTGGGTGAATATGCATTGGAGGGGGTAAATCAGGGTCCAGAAACACCTTTTTCCTTTTTTGTTTATCATATGCACGAGCACATTTACTTGTGTCTGTGGGGTTCTGTTCTGTCATCCTGGTTCACAAGGCACATCTTTGTGAAATCAGTGGTGCCACTGGTTATAATTCACTCAGAAAAGAGCTGTGTCATTCAAGACCTTGGAGTTTTAGACTTATGAAAATGTTACTTCTCATAGAAATGTATTAAAAAAATGACTGGCTTATAACTATGCAAGTGCTCAGATCTCTATTAATGTGCCTCAGTGACAGTAACAGAACTCTGTAATTCTGCCAAAACGTTAGACAGATGTGGTTTAGCCAATGAAGAAACTTCCATTAACTTTTCTTGTGCCAAGCTGAGAAGCATTGCTGATGACCTACCCTGAGTGCAGCCTGCCTTTCATCACTGTTTTCAGTTTTTGGTTCTGTACAGTCCTCCCGTTCTCCATAACTTTCTGTCACAGTCCTGTAGAAAAAATGTTTGCTAAAGTGCCTATTGATTATGGGATTAATTTGTGCTTCCTTTTCAAAAGGCTGGTTGTAGAGGACAATTTAGCTTCACCTTTGATTTTGTATTTTTTCCTGCTGTTGGCATGTCTGTCTGAGACATTTAAAACTAGTCCCAAAGCATGTGAAATGAAGTGCCCTGAGAGATGTGATGACCCAAGTCATCCCCAGATATTTACATTGTGAATTTCTAAAGCTTTCTTCAGACCAAGGGAAATATTTGATGTTGAAATGCTGCTCTGCCCTAAGGCTAAAATGTTGCTGTACAGCACAGAGCGCAGGCGGGGCACCAGCCTGGGCACTGGGTACCATCCAGACTGTGGGTGCTCAGCCTCCCACCGAGCTGTCCAGTGGCTCCCACTTGGATAATTGACTCTGAGAGAAACTCCAGCAAAATATTTCAGAAGGATAGGGACAAAGGTAGTACTTTTCCATACCTTTGCCAAGCTCTGAATCCAATTAATGAACAATATGGTAAAATTTGTCATTTCCACTGAAGTGCCAATTTGACTGGACCAGTCCAGTCATCTTCTTTCACCAGTGTGAAAAATACCTCCTTTCACACATGCACAGAGCAGTTGCATCCCTAGAGAAGCTGGTTTGGGGTTGAACTTGGGTATTATGTGAGAAGGGCAGCCAGGGCCACTAAGAAAAGATTGTGACAATGCCTCAACATGGCAGTGCCTGAGATGTGGGAGCTGATTTTTTGTTATATTAATACACTTTCAAGTTCTGCATCCAGGTTGTTAGTGGAGAGATTGAGGAGCACTGGCCCTAAAATGGAGCCCTGGGGAACAGCACCAGTGACTGAGCTGAGTTTTACAAACTACATTTTTAGGCAGTAAAAGGGAAATTCACCAGGACTGCATATTCCATGGCTGAGACACAAACACGGAGGGGACTCATACTGTGAGAAAGGTTTTTAAAGAGTTTAGTAATACAATAGTGCTCGAGTACACAGCACTAGTGCTGAATGCTGTGGTTCTTGGGTGATTTAGGAAAATGTTTACCTATTGCCAAACTACCAGTAAGAAAAATTGTTTCCATGTTTGCCACTGTAATTCTTGTCTTACTGTTGATGGATTTTCATAAAATAGCAGTATAAAATATTATAGTTTTTAATCTCTAGATATAAGACAAAGGCATCAAATACCTTATCACATAGTGAGCATAGTTGCAACTTTTAGGTTTCTCCTATTACGTTTGTTGCATATTTTGTTATTGCTCTTCCAGTACATATTTGTATAAATTCTTGCTGGTGTCACTGGGATCACTGAAAGGAAGAAACCTAGACTATGAAACACAAAAATATTGCTCCTGTTCAAGATTTCTCTCTGTTCTTATTCAAGTGGGGGTTTTTTCCCCCTCACATCCAAAGTTGTTTTATATGTCTTTTATCTCAAATACTTAAACCCTTCTGAGATTTTCTTTCATTCTTTTCTTGGTCTATTTGATTATGTTTCATGTCTGTTTTCAAGGATAATTTTCATCTAAAAAAAAAGCCATGGTGCCTTAGTAAGAAACACGATCTATTTATTTTATTGTTGATAACATCATCTGTGAATTCAGTCACACACCAAGTGCACCTAGCTAGAATATTAATTTCCTACAAACATGAGAGCAAATAGTGAGATGTACTGTACATCTTGATCATGAGGTTAAGTGAATTCAGCTACTGTGGAGTGGAATATGGCTGCACAATTGGAATTTTGTTTCTTCTGTTGATTACCATATTTAGATCTAGAAGGAAGGTTTTTATGAGAAAAAGTGCTGAAGAGAGAGATTTCAGGTTTGGGAGAAAGAGTGAAATTGCACGGTAATTTTCTTATGTGAGAACTAAGCATGTTAAATATTTCAATATTCACTTTTAAAGCAAATTAGATCAAACAAATCACTGTACTTTAGATCTGTTTCAAAGGCTTCAGACATTTTTGTCATAGCACTTTGGTTGTTTTGGGTGTTGTTGATGCTTTAACAGAAACAAAACAACCCCACAAATATTTCTGTTTCTGAGCAGAACACAGAACTGAACTATGGCTGTACTGACACTTCTCCTATGAATAAACACATTTACTTTGTAAGTAAAAGCAACTTAATTGATCCAAGGTATTACTGCAACAGCATTGCAAGGTTAATGTGGAGCTGCATTCACTGAGTGCCCCAGAATGTGCATTGTCCCAATATGAAACCTTCTCTATTGAGTTTGAAGCTTTTAAAATTTAACATTTAATGTTGCTGGGGTGATGCAGGCCATGTAGATGGATCAGACTGCACTGCACATCACACAGTGAGTCTGCACCTAATTGTGTCCCCACTGTATTTCCCAGCACCTTAACAGAAATGGTGCATTGCGGACAGGTTTGGTAACCTGCCGGGTGAGCAGAGGTTTGGTGTGCTGGGTTTTGGTAACCTGCCGGGTGAGCAGAGGTTTGGGGTGCTGGGTTTTGGTAACCTGCTGGGTGAGCAGAGGTTTGGTGTGCTGGGTTTTGGTAACCTGCCAGGTGAGCAGAGGTTTGGTGCTTGGTTTCCATGAGAACTCAGTGAGGACAGGAACTGGGAATGATGTGGGAGTGTTTCACTGAACTGGGAGAAGAAACTTACCCAGCAGAGTGCCATGCAAAGAGCTTTCTTTACTAAAACAAGGACCTACTGATCTGTAGAAATCTGGGGTACATAAATTCCAGATAAAAATATAATAATAACAAATTACTGTTAATAATTATGTATGACCCGACTGTGCTTCTCTGTAATTCTGTCACCCAGAAGCAAGGACAGGCTCCTCAAACAAATACTTGTAGGTCTCTTTGCTCACTCAGAATTTCTCAATCCACTGCAGACACTGGGAACTTGTAGCCATTCTCCCAAACTTCCAGGCTATGCAGGATGTTACTCCATCAAATCTTGGGTTGTTCTTGGCAGAGCACACAGTCCCAGAGAGGGAATGAAGGTGTGTGCTATTGCCACATGCTCTTTGTGTCCAGCCCTAGAGCAGCTTCCTCCCAAAGGGATGTTTGGGTTAATATCCTGTTCTGCAAAAGATCGTAATTCTTGGCCACAAACTAAAATTCAGCTCAGAGAAACACAGTAGCTGGAGACTGTTTCTAGAGCATCTCAGTGTGGGATTTGTTAACTGAACTGGTGGGTAAAGCTTTTGAATTGTAGTGAAGAAGATGAAATACTATTTCCAGTAGCCAGCTGAGTTATGCAGCTGGTGCCAGTAGCCTTTGGATAATCCCTGGCAGCTTTTGCATATCAGCCAGCTGGGACACAATTGCAGTGGGTACGAGCTGAGTGTAAATGGGCATTGTGGAGACTTTGACCAAGCTAAGACTAAACTGGTGTAGCTCTAAGGTTAACCCTGCAATGCAAGCTCTATTTAGAAAACCCCATATGAATTTAGCACTTGGAATTAATTACTAGAATTCAACTTCCCCTGCTGTTACCTTTGTCTTTTCTCATTTCACTTGTGCTTTTTGCTTTTAGAGCACTCAGAGGAAATGTGTCAAACTCATGGCAACATTGGTATCCCAGCCAATGGGAAGCAGTTTCCCAGAACCTGCATCTTGCTAAATATTGTAAATGCCTTCTGTCCTGGACATAGCAACAAAGCCTTAGAAAGTTAGAAAAAACCTACCAGCCTCATCTTTTGAGTCTTTCCCATTGGTTACCCTTTGATTTTTTTAAACTGAGTTAATGACTTTTCCTGTGTATGTCCCTTCTTTTTGCACAGGAATATATATATTACAAAGGTATAAAAATAGATAATCTTATAAACTATGTAGCTAGAAGGGTGGTGTCACGGTGGGGTGAAGCAATGTCTCAAGTCAGCTCAAGTTTGTGACCTGTCCCATTACTTAATATTTTAAAAAATTTAAGTTCCAGTCTGGTGTTCTCCATTTTTCAAGCAGAGAATTAATTGAACTGACAAGGTATGCGAAAAGCATTATGAATCTTCTCCTAATGAACCTACATGTCTGAAACTTAGAACAAAAGCTATGGGCACTTTTAAGACAAGTTAGGTTTGACTTTATCTCAGCAATAAATTCACTGATATTCTGCTGCAGCCACTTCTTTTACAGTCAATATTTTGCATGTGGCTTCTTGCACACATGTACATCACAAGGGTACCTGTGCCTTGCCAAACTCCCTCTGTCCAGCACACAAAGAGGTAAAGCTTTGGCAGAATGGTTGCCTGGTAAAATTCCAGCAAGAATCAATTTCCTTCTTTCTGCTAATGGCATTTAATGTACTCTCAAAACAAATATGCAGTCTTGAGGGCTTTCGTTCCTTCCTTCCTCTTCCCCTTCCTTTCTTCCTTCCTTCCTTCCTCTTCCCCTTCCTTCCTTCCTTCCTTCCCCTTCCTTCCTTCCTTCCTTCCCCTTGTGCTGGTGGGATGCAGCCTGAGCATCCCTGCACCCAAAAATGAGGGCAGGGAAGGGAGTAACCCCAGTTTGGGTTTGTGTCACCAGCACTGGTGCCACCTGTGCCCTGGGGGGGGTGGCAGGTCCCTCCCAGAGGGGCAGTGGCTCCCCTTGGCATCAGGACTTGGCTCTGCTGATGGATTTGGCACCGTTTCCTTCCAAGACATCTCGGCACATCTTGCGCTGAGGCGGNTCCCCTCCCTTCCTCCCTCCCTTCCTCCCTCCCTCCCTTTCCCTTCCTCCCTTCCCTTAAACGTGTTTGGAAATGAAGCAACCCAGGCACACATGATCAGTTGTTTGCTGGTCTTGTTTTGCTTTGTTTTGGTTTTTTTAAAATTCTTTTCTGTGACTAGGAGGTGTCTCAAATTGCTGGCCATACTTGAGTCATTTGTTCTCAGTTTGACTAACACTGTGTAGTTTTATGAAAATATTTGCAGCTACTGGATGAAACTTATTTTCTTACCCTAAAGGTTTTGAAGAAAATAAGAACTATATCGCTAGTGAGCTGCTGGCTTTGTATGGAATTAATTACTGCTTTTTATATTTAGAATATGGCACTTTCATGCCAAAGTGTTTTTAATGCCAACAGTCAAAAAATGCCATTTATGTTTCGAAAAACATGTTGTTTCACTGCTGATGCCTTCACATTTGCTGGAAACTATATCCCCCTTGAATTTAAGTGGCAAAATGGCAAATTTGATATCTGTGGGCAAGAAAGGCACTTTGGATTTTACACTTGTGTCCTCAAAGTAGAGATATTTATGACACTATGTGAAATGAATAAAATTATGCTGAGTAGTATTTTATTTGTGATAGAGGAGAATGAAAGTGATGGAAACCTATTACATTTGCAGGAAGAATATGTTGGTATATGCAAAATTCTTGGTGAATTCTTAATGGTGGAAGGCCATGACTGTACAGCTGTATTTGGTTTCAAAAAATGAGAGGTTTTCCTTAACATTTAAACAATAGCCAGAGGTTGTCAGGAGGATTAATTCAGGTGAGTATTCATTGCTAGGATGGCAGGAAATAAGGTTATTTTCAGGTGTGTATGTGTGACTAAAATCTGAGTAATATGACACCAGTTTACTGGCAGTAAAATAGAAAGCAAGATGTAACTTCATGGGGAAGAAAAGACATTGTCAAAATATAAAACTTACACTCAGATCTTTTCTCTTATTACTGCTTTTTCTTTCTTACCTCAGAAAAGTTTTCTGATCCCTGAAGTTGGGATTTTTTCCACCTTTTTCTTTTTGAGATTTCTGAGTTTGCCTTCTTCCAGTTTGTTAGGGAGGTGTGATGAGAAGTGCTGCTTCTGGTTGGAAATGTTTAATTTTTTTTTTTCTTACATATTAATCTTACAGTGTCTGTCTATACCATTCTTTACTTTTTGTCCTGTTAGCTTTCCTGGTCTTTTTTTCTCACCCTCTCTGTTCACCGAGGAGAAATAGCAATTACCAAACCCTTTGCACTTGTTTATTTTCTGGCTTATGAAATTATTTAATCATGGGAAATTAACAGTTGCTTAACATTGCCTATTGGAAACCAGTGATTGGGAAAAAAGTGATTAATTCACTGACAATGTAGTAAATCTTTCCTAAGTGAGATGAAGAATATGCAGGGAAAAAGAGTTTCAATAGTGTTTTGATTTGTTTCCTTTAAGTTACAATACTGACAATTTTCTTCTAACTGCCATGCCTTTCATTAAGAGGGGTTTAAATCAGAGGTCTCTCAGTTACCAGAGCTTTATTCTGATAATTAAGGTCAAACTCATTAAACAAAAAACACCCCAGNACAAAACCCCTACAAAAATCAGAAAAAATGCAACTCAATACTCTGCTGCTGAAACTCCAAAATGTAGACCTTCCAAAATTATCCTATTTCAAACCCACATACAATATCAGGAAATTCAGCCCCATGCGCTCTGTGCTTTCTTGCTGCAGAACAGTGTCCTTATTAAGCTGACTAAGGAGCCAGTGTGTGTCCCAGTGTCACTGTCTGGGCTGGCAGTGCTAGGGTCACCCCCAAACCGGGGGCACTGCAGGGCTGAGCCCGGAGAGGCTCCCTCGGACCCCACACTCACAGCCAGGGTGGGCGCTCTGGTGAGGAGTCTGGTTCAAGGGCTGCTGCTGGAACTTCTTGTTGTCAAGGTCTGAAACTCTCAGGAGTGGAAATTGCAATAAACAATGTGAAGTCAAAGAGATGCCCTGGGTGCTTTGCTGTAATGAATATCGAGAAGAAACAGAGTTAAACAGTTCCCAAAGCCACTTTATGCACTGGTGACCTGCTTCTTTCCTCGGAGATGTTTACTTACTAGGCATTCACCATGGTCTGAATCCATTTCCTTGCCAACATGAATAAAGCTGCAAAGTCTATTTAAATTAAAAAGGTAAAAACAATGATATTTCTTTGTTTCAAAACCATAGAGAGTTTTAGAAATTGAATTTTTATATTGCTGGCTTCCAAACCAGTTTAGTAGATCTATAATCTTAAATTTAAACCTAATTTTTTTTTCTTTCAAGTATTTGTATACTGTTGATGAAACCAAGTCATTTGCCCTTTTGAAAGATGATCAGGTGTGCGAATCTAGTTACTCAACACAAATGTTAGCAGATGGGCGTGTTGATACTGGTTGGGATGCAAGAAAATATCTTTGAGAGAGACAATTTTTCTGTTAATGTTAGAGTTCTGGTTTTCACATGAAGACATTTAACATATTCCCATAGGTCATATTTGTCCTCCATGTCTATTCAAATAAATATAAATCGCTTCTTACCCTTTAGGATGATGTCACAAGTGATATTTATTATCAAGCATTTAGAATTGACTTATTTTGGGCATAAGTGGGAGAGAGAATTGCAGTTTTCTGTCCTGTAGCTTCATACCTGGAAGAGGCTGAGAGTCAGTGGACCAGATCCCCAGAAGTACTTATTTATGGGGTCAGACCTGTGCTTATGCAAGTCCACATTTAAACAGCTATTTGAATTTGTAGGCATCTGAGGGTGCCACTTAGTTCTCAATAGATGGTGCTTATTCTGTGTTTCATGGCAATATTTATTTTTATTTTCATCAGTCTGTGTATGCTGCACACAATATCCAAACCCTGTGCTAAATGCATAATTATTATTTTACTGTTATGTGTTTCAATGTCAATCACTGCAGCACTATTTATGGTTTTCAACAAGATTAATTAGTTTACTCAATGGGGAAAAGTGATATTTCTCCAAATGGGAAATGGAGACTGGGGAGAATAAGACTAAAACTGTCAATACTGTGCATGTACAAAGAATTATTTTTCTGTTCCTGAGGATTTTGGGTGCATTACAAGAGAGTGGGTTTCTACAAAAACAGGTCTTAGAGTTGAGAGTTCATGGAGTCATAGAATAGGATGGAAGTGATCTTAAAGATCATCTAGTTCTAATTCCCCTGCTATGGGCAGGGACACCTTCCACTATCCCAGGTTGTTCAGAGCCCCATCCAGCCTGGCCTTGAACACTGCCAGGGGTTGGGCTTCCACAGCTTCTCTGGTCAGCTGTTCCCATGCCTCGCCACCAGTGAAGAATTTATTTCCAATGACTAATCTAACCCTACTCTCTTTCAGCTTAAGAAAACTTGTCCTGTCACTTACAGGCCCTTGTAAAACGTTCCTCTCCAGTATTTCCTGGAAGCTCCTGTTACGTACTAAAAGGAGTTACAAGGCCCTCCAAGGTCTTCTTTTCCAAGCTGAACAAGCCCAACTCTCTCAGCTTGTCTCCATAGCAGAAATGCTTCCCTCCCCTGACTGTCTTTGTGCCTCCTCTGGACTCACTCCAAGAGGTCTATGGTCTTTTTATCTTGGGCTCCCAGAGCTGGACCCGGCACTACAGCTGGGGTCCATGAGACAGAGCAGAGTGGGGACTCACCTCCTGTGCCCTGCTGCCCATGCTGCTTTTGCTGCAGCCCAGGACATGTTTGGCTTTCTGGGCTCTGAGCCCAGGTCACACTGAGCTTCTCATCCACAACACCCCTGGGTCCTTCTCCTCAGGACTACTCTCACATTAATTCTTACTAATTTGTTTTGATGGCTAATAAATGGGTCTAGCCATAAATGTTGCTGCAGTCTGGCTGAACTCAACCATTAAACTTTGTCTCATTTATCACATCTCCTGTCCTATGCCCAGCATAAATATTTTTATTATGTATAATAACCTATTGGTAACACCTATGGGAGGATCAGCATGGCTCCTTCTCCTAGAAACATGGCCTGGATAACGGCAAGAGGAATGTAAAAGTAAACACTGTGTGTGAATGGAATGCCCAAAACTGCTTTAGAGGTTGTTTGTCCAAAAAGTGGTAGTGCTAAAGCAGAAATTAAAATGAACAAAGTTTGCTTAACAGGAATATTAGCTGGTTGAAATGGTAACTAGGGAGTTACCTAGAAACATTTGGGAGCTTCAAAACAAACAAAAAAAAAAGAGGTAGCTTGAAAAGAAGTGTAAAAGAAGCATGAAACCTTACTACAATGGGGAGAAATGGGAAGAGAGCAGCATCAACATGGTGTTTGCCAGGGCTGGAGGCTGCCCCACCACCATCACAGCCTGTGCCCAGGGTGGTGCATCCTCCCTGCTCGAGGCTGTGGACATTCACCACTGCTGGGGCACAACTTGGGCATCCACACCTGGCTCTGGATGATTTTGTGCACTGCTGCAAATGATGCAACTGCAGAAAGCAGGACAGGTCTGCACAGAGCTGGAGCTCCCACGTCTCCCAAGGGAGGTGCTTGTAAATGGGAACCTGTACCCCAGGAGAGGGAGATCCTCATACTCTGCCTGTGAGTAGGTTGTGTGTGTGCAGGCAACTGTGTGAATGTGGCCACAGGGATTTGAAATTTTTGGGACCTAGTGGTAGAAAGCTGTTAGAATATTGCAAATGCTTGCTATGGCTTTTTAAGTGATTGGTATTGGTGCTTATCTGTTCTTCTGTTGATATCGATCCTGAATGTATAGCTCACTGATGGCCGGTTAATTATGTACCTTTAACAAATCAATGAACTGTTTCAACTCTGATTTCGTTGAAACCATGTGACTTGGCCAATTTTTTCCTGCAACAGCACTGTTTGTGAAACTGAGGTAAAGGGAGATAATATATTTAGATATATCTACTGAATGACTACTTTACTTAGCACATCAGTTTAGATCATGTTTTTTAGCAGGATAGCTCAGGCTGGCTTGTCTTGACCGCAGTATGGGCTTTGTTGCTCGACTGATCCTGTTGTATTGTTGTGTGGCTGGCTTCAATAACTCCTCCAGTGTGGCCATTTTCATAAACCCATTACAAAATGGCTACAGTCTCTCTTTTTATCTAGAAGTTTTGATCTTTAATCAGCAGTACAATCTTTCATAGTATTTTAGCATTTGTTGTCTTGTGCTTCAACCGAATTTCCATTAAAACTTCAAGTGCCTCTTTGAATTGGAAAGCACATTTGGGAATGTGCTGTTCTCAGTCTGTGTGGAGAGCCATAATCACTTTCTGCCACATCTCTGTCTAAGCCATAACTCTGGCAATCACTGTCTATGCTTTGTCTGAAAGTGGCCAATTAAAAAAAAAATAATCCTATTGGTATTTATAGTACTTGGTGATAGACTTTGCAGTTTTATCACTGTATCTGTCTCTGTCTAGTTTGCATGTTGTGTGTTAATAAAATTAAAAAATGTTTTGTCAGTCAAGGCTACATATAAAGGCCAAGGAAGGAGGAAGGCATTAAAAAATCATTCACTCTCTGAATATATATGCTATTTTCAAACCCCAGGCTTAGAATTACAGAATTAATGGCTATTTTGAACTTCTGCTGTTAGTGGCATTGTGCTTTGTGTTTCAGCTCTGAAACGCTAATTCGTGCTGTGAACTTTGTTTCTGCAGCGAGGAGGTGTTCAGAGATCCCTCTGAGACAGCAGTGCATGGAGAGCTGCTTCATTAAAATTGTCAGCTCTGGCTCTAAATGAGTGCCTTGAAAATGAATTCCACCCTACAATAAGAAAATGCTTTTAGAGATGTAGTTCATAAGGACTGTTTCCGCAGGTGAGCAGAGCTAAAGGCATTGACACGTGTGTGTTGCTGTCTCTAGGTAATGACTTGTAAAGGATGAGAATATGGGAGTTCTATCATTCATTGTAGTGATAAATGATACCCATTAAATAATTTCAGTAAAGTGTTTCAACTTTGTAAAACATCTCTCGTAAAACACCAGAATATTTGGCTGATAAAAGGCTCATGTTGCTCGTCTGCAGGCTGTGATTTCAAGCTAAACTAATAAAGTAGAGGGGCAAGATTTAGAAGAAGAGGCAGAGTTCGGTGCTTGTTAGAAGTATATGTGGAAAAAACTAAAAAAAGATATGCAGGCCTTGGGATGGTTGTTAAGGCAATTTTATAGAACAAAACGTTTAGAGTTGAAATATTATTCAAAGGTGAGCTGGAATTGTACCAGCATAGATGCTGTCATTTTGCTTAATGTTTGCCTTTTAGCTCGTGGGAGCTGTCTGTCTGGGGAACTTGCAGGTTATTTTGAAAATTGAGAACAATACATGCAGGTGAAATTCTTGTCAGCAGGGTGCTTTTGCTGCTGCAAACCTTCAGACTTCATTTAGTAGCAGTCTGCCCAGTAAATCATCTTCACTCTGGACAGTGCAACAGGGGCATGTGGTAAGAAAAGTCTGCCCTGTTAAATTTCCTGACCTTAATAAGCTGCTGCTTGTGCATGAGCAGATTAATTCATAATCAGGAGTACTTAAAAGTTCTCTTACTGGGTGTTTTGTGACCACTGTGGTGACTGCTCTGTTTTCACACCCCACATGACAAATTCAGCACAACCTTTTATACTAATTGGCAAAATGATCGAGGGCTGCACAGGTTATGGAAGCAGAACTGCCCTTTGGTGACACTGGGAAGAGATTCAGGCTTGAGCAGGCTGCTGGATGAGAGGGCTTTCTTCAGAGAGCTGCAGTCTGTGTTCAGGCCTGCCTAATAATTCCTGAACTGCTTCACAGAGTTGCAGCCTGTGCACACTGCCATGTGGAGCTGGGAGGCAGTTCCTGGGACTGCACAGGGAAGTCTGTGTGTTGATAGATGTGCTCATCCTGGCAGGAGCCATTCAAACTTAGTTATTTGTATAAACTATGAGCATTTTCTATAAAGCAAAGGAATGGTTGTTATGGCTCAATGCAGATGGCATCAGCCCCTGGCTTTGGGCTTATGAAATGCATATATGTATTTCCATAGGTAACATTTCTCACAGTTTAACAAACTATTAGAAAGAGCATTATGGCAGATTTGTATGCTGTGCTCATATTTCTGAGACCTGAATTCTGCCCCTGGGGAATTGACACTGCTACTGCTCAAAGGAGAAGCTATCAAGGGAAAAAATATTGAAAATCCAAACATGAGCAAATAAGAGATGTTTTATTTCCCCTTCCCCCTTCTCTATTTGCAAAAGATTGAAAAATAACTGATATTGCCACTGTACTGGCATAAGCTACTGAGAAGAAAAAAGGATCTGAGAAAAAGAAAATAATATTAGTGCTTTGCTTTGTGTTATGTCTCCATCCTACTCTGCTGGAATTACAGTTGTATCATGGCTCTGACAATGGCAGGGTTCTTTTTCCCCCCTAGATTAATGATTTTTTCTTTCAGTTGTCATTATAGGCTATAAATTGCACATCTGCAAATTTTCTATAAGGTACTTGCAGAATAACAGAAAATATATTTTTATAGTGCATGTAATTGCTGTTATTTTGAATTTCCTTACCCTGTAATTTAAGTATATTCTAGATCCCATATATGAATATTTCTTATATTTAGAGATTCAGTCTCACCATGTTCCTAGAAGATAGACAGAGAACATGGAGGAAGATCAATGTACTCCATATTTAATTAGGTGAGAACTTCGAATTTTTGTGAGAATATTTCTCCCCATTTCAAACATTAAGTATCAAAAGGCTTCAGTCCTGCACTTTTGTCATTTGGTCAATACAGATAATTTCTTATTCTGAATCTTTGTGTGCTGAGAACTCATACATTTGTGTAATAAAATGCACAGTTGTGTTGATGGTAATTACTCGGTGGTTTGCAGTATTAGAGCAATGCTGTCAAAGTATATATTTTCCTGAGGTGCAGCTGTTGCTGTGAGAGGTGTACAATAAATGGATTTTGTGGCAGGACCTTGGCATTTCCTGCCATGGGCAGCAATATTCCTTATTGTGAGCCCTTAGTTACTGTTTGCTGCTCACAATTTGGAATTAGTCAGCACCTCACTGAGAGCCTTAATTCAGCCATGGCAAGTGGGAAGCTCTGTGATGTTTTATTGGGTTTAAAGGGTCTTTGCAGAAAAGCAGAAGTTTATCAGCACAATCTGATTTAAAGATTTAGTGTGCACAAGGAAAAGTTAGATGTCTGACATGGAAAGGAAATACCCAGGAAGAGGAAGTGTGTTTGGGTTGATTCCAAGCACACTTCTGTTTTAGTGACTGAAAAGAAAACTTTTTTCTTTTTTTTTTTTTCTGGCAGCCTTGTCATCTCCCACCTAAATAACCCCCAGGACTCTGCTCCTATTGCACCTTGTGGATTGAAACCCAGTGCGAATAACTAAATGGCAAGTCAGATGGGATCTGCTTTAATCCAGGGCACTAGAAATGGAGACATGACTTTTAATGCAGGCACAGCCACAGCCCTTGGCTGTAAATGCTATATCAACTCCTGCTGCTTTTTTTTTTCTCCTTCTGCCTCTCTTTCCCATGAATAAAGACATGATAGAAATTGTGCCACAGCTACATCTTCACTTGGGTGATTTGTCCTCTTTTGGCTGCTACTGAGTAATTCTGGGGTGCAGGCAGGAAGATCACTGCAAGTGGATGTTGCTAACCTATGTGGAACACTGCAAACTCAGGAAAAAAGTGTGTTGCAAAACGTTACTAAAGAATTCACTATCATTGTGGGCCTTGAAGTTATTAGAAATCTGACGATAAATATTTAGTTACTATGCATTTTACAGTCACAGACTCAGAATCTTTAAAATCTTCAAAAGCCCCTCAAATCTATGTGTAAAGATACACAAGATCTGGCATCTGTCACATATGTATGTCAGTGTCTGCTTTGGATGGCGGATATCTGCAGGGTCCAGCTTAGCAGACCCACCAAGAAGCTGATTTAACAGCTTTTGACTTTTACATACTGGTAATAGTTGTTGATGCTGAACTGATATTTTCAAAACTGCTGTTATTGAAACATTAGTCTGCATTATGGTAAAGGCACAGAGCACTTCCAGCTATGCCATTCTGTACATGTGCAATACATAATGTTTGTATATATTTGTATAGACCATATCATATCACATTAATGCATACCTGAGATATTGCATGTGAACTTTACTGTGGCAGATGTGTTGTAAAGGTTAAGCCTGCTTATAAGGCTCACAGAGGAATATTTTGGTTCTGAATATATCACAGTGTTGTAGGGAGAGCAGGCAGGGATCCAGTCAGTGTGTGCAGCATGGCAGTGTCTTTGCTAAAGTACAAAATTGCTTCTTGAGGTTTCTGGAATAGAAATAACCAGACAGTGCTTCTGAATGCCAAACAACTACATAAGAAACATCCAGAAGGCCAGACATTAGAAAATCCCTTTTATCCGAGAAAGCAACCTTCACTTCTTATAAATCTTAGCTCACTGATGTAACTGCTCATGGAAGCAGAGACAGAGCTGGACCACTACTGAAAAACAGATTTAAAGGACTCTAACTAGAAGAGAATATAATTCTTATCCTCCAGAGGGCTGAGGGAGGTTTTTTATTTTTATTGTTGGCCCTTTGCCATTTTGTTTGTAGATATGGAAATTGGGAATAGATGGCAGTTGAGGTGAGTGTGTGTGTTGCTGTGCAAGGCACCATATCCTTTGCTTGACTGTACTTGTGATTTGGCCTTGAGTCATGGCTGTTTTTCCAAGATCTTTCCTTTCCAAGGACAATAACATCAAAATTCTCCACAGTGCTGCCATTCCACTTTTGCTGTCCCTGTGGCGGCAATGCTGTGCACATAATGAATTTAGGGTCAAATTGCAAACTCCTTATTAAAACTAGACTACACTGGTTGCTGTGCACTGTGAGTAGTTAGATGGAGAATAAAGTTTTTATGAGCTTCTGCATTAACATTTTCCTTTCTTGATATGAGGTCCCAATCCTCACCCTGACTGCCAGTTTTCAGGTCCCAGTCTTTTTCTGCATTTTGGGATCTAAATCCGAGGAGCACACAGAGAAGCACATAAAATATATTCATAAATCTCATGAAAATAGATTTCTTTAAAGTTAATTAGCAGATGCCTTTTCAATTCCTCTGGTGTGCCTGGTTTAGCAACTTTGCATTCATGTGAGTGCTCCCATTGCCTTTGGTGGGAATCTGTATGAAAGGCTGTGCGCTCCGGAGCCTTTTGCCAGCAGCTGGCAGGACTTAGAAGGGTATTTCCTTCAGTCTTTTCTGCAGATATGAGAATAAAAAGATATCTTTATCCAAGAGGCAACGTGCTAGAAACCTTCCTAAGCTCAGTGTCAGCCTATTGTCTGCTGTTAAGAATGGGGCTGCTGACATTAGAGAAGCACAAAAAAGCAGCATAACACTTGTGGGCTCTACCAGCAGCAGACCTGTGAATTAGGGCAGGATGTTGACTCTGATATCCCTTTTTTTCCTCTTTAGAAGCCGCAGGTCCCCTTTAGAAGTGCTGTCTCTATGCTATTTATCAGTAAGAGCATATGTTAACAGCATTAATTAATTTTTGATTCTTAGAAAAGTAAGCAGCTGGGCTCAGCAGAACGACTCCGTTTTGGACTTCTGGAGGGGTTGCTTTGTCCCATTTGGGAGAGGAGTTGACAGTGTCATTTGGGAGAGAATCCTGAAGGGCAAAGGGGTCCAGGAAAGCTGGACTCTTTTCAAGAAGGAAAACCTAAAGGCTCAGGAGCAGCGCATCCCAATGTGCCATAAGATGAGTTGGTGGGAAAGAAGACTGGCCTGTCTGAAATGGGTGGTTTTCTGGAACTCAGGAAAAAATGGAGTTTATGACCTTTGGAAGAAGGGATGCACCTCAGGAGGACTACAAGAATGTCATGAGGTTATGCAGGGAGAAGGCTAGAAGGGCCAAAGTCTGACTAGAACCTGATCTGGCAGCTGCCATAAAAGACAATAAAAACGTTTCTAGAAATACACTGGGAGCAAAAGGAGGGTGAGGAGGCTCTCCATCTTTTGTTGGCTGCTGAAACATAATGACAAAAGATGAGGAAGAGGCTGAGGTACTTAATGTCTTCTTTGTCTCAACTTTAACAGTAAGACCAGTTGTTTTCTGGGTACTCGGCCTCCTGAGCTGGAAGACAAGAATAGGGACCAGAATGGAGCATCAGTAAATGAAGAGGCAATGGTCAGCAGTCTTCTACACCACTTAGAAATGCACAGGTCTCTAGGGCCAGATGGAATCCACCCCAGGGTGCTGAGGGAGCTGGTGCAAGGGCTCACTGAGACACTTTGCATTGTTTTCCAGCACTCCTGGCTGACTGGGGAGGTCCCAGTGGACTGGAAGTCAGCATATGTGATGCCCATCTACAAGAAGGGCTGTAAGGAAGATCTGGAGAACTGCAGGCCTGTTGGCCTGACCTTGGTGCCAGGGAAGGTCATGGAGCAGATCACCTTGAGTGCCATCATGCAGCATATACAGACAACCAGGCTCAGCCAACATGGGTCTGTGAAATGCAGATCCTGCTTGTCCAACCTATCTCCACAAGGTGACCAGCTTAGTGGATGAGGGAAGGGCTGTGGATATGTCTGCTCAGACTTTACTAAGTCTTTCGATACCATTTCCCACAACGTTCTCATGCACAAACTGGCTGCTGATGACTTGGTGGGGTGAACTCTTTGCTGGGTAAAAATCTGGCTAGATGGCTCAGAGAGTGGTAGTGAATGGAATTGCATCCCCCTGGCAGCTGGTCACAGGTGTGTTCCCCATGGCTCAGTACTGGTGCCAGTCCTGTTAAATATCTTTGTCAGTGATCTGGACGAAGGGATCAAGTGCTCCCTTGGTCAGTTTGCAGATGGTGCCAAGTTTGGCGGGAGTGTTGGTCTGCAGGAGGGCAGGAAGGTTCTGCAGAGGCTCATCAGTGGCCTGAACTCAGTTGTATGAGGTTCAACAAGGCCAAGTGCTGGGTCCTGCACTTGGGTTACAGCAACTCCCTGCAGTGCCACAGGCTGGGGGCACAGTGGCTGGGAAGTTGATCCGTGTGAAAGGCCCTGGGGGTGCTCCTTGACAGCTGGAGGGACAAGAGCCAGTGTGTGCCCAGGGAGGGGGAAGAAGCCCAATGGCTTCCTGGCCTCTATCAGAAATAGTGTGGCCAGAAGGATCAGAGAAGTGACTGTCCCACTGTCTTGGCACTGGTGAGGCCACACCTTGGGTTGGCAGTGCTGGGTTAATGGATGGTCTCCATGATTTTAGAGGTCTTTTCCAACCTTAAAAATTCTATGGGTCTACCATAATTTTTGATCCGTTGAGAGACTCACAAGCTCAGTCTGCCATACATGAAGTGCTGTAGTGTGGGAGAAACTGGAAATAAAAAAGCAGACAGAAGGCAAAGACTTTAGAGTTACAGTGCCTGTATCCCAAGGCCTGCCAGTGTCCGTCTCATTCTTTGTGTGCTCCAGACAGAGCAGTGTCTGCCCAAACTCAGAGAGTCTGCTGCCTTTCAACATCACAGGCACAATGCTGTCTGTGTCAGAGCCCCAGGCAAACTTAAATAGCTGTAGAGATACAAAGGAACAAAGTGAAGGAATCTTTTGAAGCCCAGAAACCACTTTGAATAATTTAGGGACCTTCCTTATCATCTTACTGTTTACCTTGGCAGTTTAGATGTACAGTTTCAGTGGCTTAGTTTGTTAGAAGGAAGTCAGAGGTTGGGTGAATGGAACAGCTTAAGTTTGGATTTGTCTGTAGTTCATTATGCACAATCTCTTTCTCCCTCTGTTGGAAATAACCAGGGTTTTCTGAAGATTTTAGGTATTTATGAATTATGAAGAGTGCTTAACATAAAGGTGCTGGTTTGTTTTGTTTTGGTTTTTTTTTCCCTGAATTTTTCTATTCAAATTGTGTTGAGCTCTCAGCAAGTAGGTTTATGACAACAGATTTGCATTTTGCAGTTTCATGCAAATGTCTCATTTCTTGCAAAATACCTTTACTTTTTATTTTGTTCTTAAAGTTGATAATCTTTCTTTTACTGAACAAAGTGAGAATGCTTTTGGAGAAGAGGTGCACAGAGGCTTGAAATATTCATGGAAGTCTAAAAATGACTACTGACTTTTGTTTACTATAGATTGCATTGGCTTTCACAGAGATGGGAATTGGCTTTTAAACTAAAACCCAAATCCCTCTGAACACTTCATTTTGGGAAGGAGGGGGAGAACCAACACTGTCTGATGATTTGTTTTCATGAGATGTCTGCATTAGCTCTCAAATTACAGAGCTGATTTGATGGAAAATTGCAAGAGGCTGCTCATTTGTGACTGACCCTGCCATCTAACAAGAAGATAGACCTTAGGCATAATTGGGTTGATGCTGATTTGATCGCGCACACACACACACAAAAAGCTTAAAATAAGTCTTAGATCTGCAGAAGCAAGGCAATGTTCCATCCTTAAATTGCCCCTTTTGTTGATTGTCACAGGATTTTGCTACACTGGATGACTGCTTATTGGAAATCATATGCCTCCTTTGGTGGACTGAGGATAAAGGGATTTTTATTGTTGCTTTGTGCTTCTCTATTTTGTATGTATGTTTGGAGAAAGAAGTATTTGCCCAGCATACTCAAAGAAATGCCACACACCTTACACTGTGCAATGTGAGTGGAGGCAATAAATCTAGAGAGATCAGACTCCCTGGAAACTTCTCACCCACACATTGCAACTATCCTTGCATTAGGAGCAGGTGAAATACTACATTTGGCTAATGAAGGTGAATAGTTTACGGGCAATTGGTACTACGGATCTGCTTCTTTGTCCCTGGAAATCCAAGAATGTGTGAGAGCAAGAACAGGGAGTTTGGAAAGAGACACAGTGGTTATTTCAGTGTGTATCCATACCCATTGTGGAGGATGGATCCAGCCATTCCATGCTGCCACACATGCACAAAGGCAGCCGGTGTAATCTGGGGTGTCTGGAAGGCTCATGGTGTTAATTGGGCCCCTCTCCAGGGCAGTCAGCGCTGCTGCTGCAGAGCAGGGCCCCAGCCAGTTACACTCCTCCGCTCACCACCCGGTCCGCTCCGGTGCCCATGCGGATGGAGGGGATCGGAATCTGCAACTGCCTACACAGGTGAAAATTTTATCCAAACATCCTGCTGCTGAAGGACACACATTTCTTTCTTCCAGAAGGTTGAGAAGCTCACTGCTTGTGCTAATAAGGGGCTTGCAGAAACATTTTGCATGACGCAAGGAGTGTTTTGCTCAGAGATCTGATTAGACATGTATACAAAGAAAACTTTCCTCTAACCACAAACTGGTATTTTAAACAGCTGTTGCTCTGAGGCCTTATACATTCCAATGGAAAAGATTTGTCAGGCTCATTGTCACAGCATCACGTGCGATGCTGCAAATAAGTTTCTACTGTATTTTAGCACAGTTGCAGCAAACATTGCTGTGTTTGTGACAGGCTCCTCCCTTGGATAAGGGAGAAAATTTGCATGGCTGAGTTAAGCCCTCTGAAAATAAGGGCTTACAATGAATAAAACACCAATGTACCGTACCCCTTTAATTACCATAGTTCTAAGACAGCATAGTTATAACATGTAATTAAATTTCATTGTATAAATGGAACATGGGCTGTGGTAGGCACATCTTTCATCTTTTGATGTATAATGACATTCAAAATATTCTCTAGTACTCAGTTGATAAACAACTTGAAGAGTCAGGGTCTACAGAGTAGCTTGTTTGATTTTAAATTTGTAAGATTGGCACGTGATGTCTTTTGACGATACTGCATTCTGATGTGATCCATTTATCTAATGTCATTAACAGTACATGCTGAATGTACAATTAAGCTTGAAACTGTCAATGTCAGTGGCTGTTAAAAAAGGGTTGAGAAAAATGAGAGAGGAACCGCTGTTTTGTAATAAGCATCTGTGTTGCTTTTAAGTCAAGAAAAAAAAATCAATGAATTTCAATATATTGCTGTCTTCATTGCCAATGTAATTCAATAAATATGTTAATTCACTTTTCTGAACACTGAAGAGAGTTGAGAGCTTTTTGTGTCGTTTACTTTTGTCAGTTCTGGGTTTGGTTTTTTTGTTTGTTTGTTTTAGTTAGACTTCCAGCTTAAGTCTAGTAATAAAAATGCTATTACATTGAAGTAGAGAGGAAATATATTATATCTCAGAGTTTTAACAAACTGAGGGGCTTTTTCTTTCTTTGTTTGTTGTCTTTGAGCTTGCAAGCCAGCAAACAATGGATGTATACTTTTATCTTGAACAAAATAGTAGTACTTTGAGGTTTCACAAACAGTACAGTTGTCAGTCCACATGCTAATTTTGGTGCAGAAATATTTTCCAAACCACATTGCTGGTCTTTACCAAGAAACATGATAAATCGACTTCATATATTTTAATCCTATTTAGGAATTTGCATGTTCTGTACTTGCATGAATCGAATCTGAAGCATTTTGTTACCAACTCTTTGACATAATGCCATTATCTGGTAGTGAATTATATAAACTGATATGAGAAATACCTGTGTTTATATCTCTCTACAGGTGTTCCCTTGCTTTGTAAACATTACATCTGTTTTCTAAAGAAATTAACATATTGATAAGTGCAACCATATAGTAAACGTACAGAAATCATGTTAACTATTGTAATAACCTTTCCCATTGTGATTTCCAGAAAAACTGGCTGGTGTGCAAGTACAGAAAAGGAGATGCCAACCTGTGAGTGTGCAGAGCTGTGAGCTCCTGTGTGCCTTGCCATCAGCTCAGCTCTATGTTGTAAAAGACTGAGAGGTTGTTGCTGAGTGAGTAAGCGCGAGCCTGTGTTTGAAGAACAGAACCTCCTCAGGGCATCTACATATTAGCCTTTGCTTTCAGAGTGTGACATCTGTTGTAAGACTGTTGTTTGTGTATCAGAGCTGTTCTGATTCTTCTCTCTTAGTGCATTCCTGATTCATCCCCTAAATAAGGGCCAAGAAATGTAATAATATCAGAATATATATACACACATACTTTTATATATATTTTCTTTTGTTTAGTTAGTGGTTGTGGCTGCTGGGACTGTGTCTCACTAAAATATCCATCTAGAAGTGGTTATTCAAAACAAGGCCTTGTAAATGGACAGGAGATACACAAAACTGGAGTTCAAATGGTTGTCCCTCATCAGTTAATGTTCCAGGTAATAAGACAACAACACATTTGCCAGCTGAACTACCTTCATGCCAACGAAGGTTTTTAAAGGGGAAAATTCTGTGGCTCTGTTAATGCTTTGACTCTTTTTTTTTTTTTTAATGAGATTGATGTTAACTGAGGTGAATAAACACTAGCAAAACCAGAAATTAACCAAAGCAAAACCCCTTTAAGGAACTTGATGCTGTATAATCTCTATTCCACTTCCCAGAATTGTGGTTCTGGCAGCAAGTATTGTAAGCAAAGCAACAGAGGGTAGAGAAGACTTAGTAGTGCTTCTGTTTAAGGCACGCAAATGCAAGCTGGTCAATCTTATCTGAGAAAAAGGGAAAGGCAGTGGTATAAATATACCCAAGATGAATCACACCAATGACATGGAAAGCTTTGCTTCATTTTGTCCTCTTTTATTTTTGAAGGAGAACTAACTTTCTAGAAAGGAAATGGAGACAATGGCATCAACAGGACATGAGTAAATCATTGATTGGTCTATATAAGTAACTTTTATTTAAATTTCAGAGTACAGAGAGTATTGAAGGATTGTTAAGTGAATACAATATCTTAACACAATATGTCAATGGGTAGCATTAATGAGAGAAGAACTTGGGCTGAGCTTTGTAAAAGAATTTCTGAAGAATTGATTTTGTAAAAGATCTCTATATAATCTTACTTTTGGATTTAGCACAAATATTAAGATAGCACTGAGAGAAAATGGAGCTACTTTCTTGATAAAAAGAGGGCTCTTACAATGAAAAGGATGTACAGCTCTGAGAAGTAGAATGATAAAGTCATATGAATAAAACAAAGTGAAAGTTTGTACAATCAAGGACTAAAAACTTGAGCATTATTAGAACAATTCTCAGTTGGAAATGGCAGAGGAGAAGTAATTGTAAGTAATTTTTGTCCTTACCATGGTATTATCATAAAAGACCATGAATAATTTTAGTATATGCATCTATCCAGGGCATGGAGGAAAAGAGAAACAAGTACCAATGTACATAGTGTTAACAAAACATTACCTGGAATACCTACATGGATGTTTTCTTTTAAATGCATTGAAGGAAGTTTAGTTGAAACTGGAGGATGGGAAAAAAGGCTGATAATAAGATTAGAGAAAAAGCCTTTGTCAGTGAGGAAACTAGAGGAGGACATCCTAGTTAGCCTTGCAGAATACTCCTTGAGAGAGGATTCCTGATACCTATCCATACCTGATGATGCAGCTGATATCTGTCGGTGGATGGCTGATAAAAGACCAGGGAGAGAAAAGGGCTGTTTAATTAAATGCCCGAATTAGCAGGAGAGCAGACAGGTACTAATGACTCATGAACAGGTTCAGAATCAGATTTAGAGGATCCTTACAAGAGTTTGGGCTCTGGAGCCACCTTCCAGAGAGGAACTTTGAACAAAACAGTGAGAAGGTGAAGTTTGATATATCAGAGGAAATGTGTTATATGCAAACATGTATTAGAAGAAATTCCTTTCATTCTTCTTGTCCTGTACTTGGCTTTAAACTCAGTTACACAAAATTGCACTTCTGTTAATGGTGTCAGGTGCTTGTGAGATGCTTCGGTGTTTCAAGGAAAAAATCCTGGAGAGACTCAATATCCACTGCTGTTCACGATGTCTTCTTACAAATCCATGGCTCTGGGGGCTGCAGAAGTGCCTGCGCCCCATTGTCCTGCCCTGCGTCTGAGCAGCAGAGTGATCCTTCTGCCTCTGACAGCCAAGCGGGTGTGTGCTGCTCCTGCAGGTGTGCCTTGGGATGCTGCAGCTCGGGAGCTGTCCCTGGGGGTCTGTGCAGGAGCTGGAGCTGGGGCTGAACAGTGGCAAAGTCCTGCCGGAGTGTTGCCTGTGCAGGCCAAGTGCCCAGGAGGGTGCTGAGCAATGTGCAGTTTGCAGCTAAAGGAGGTTTAGAGCTCCCTCTCACACAGGGGCTGTGGCTTGATGAGGACATGAAATATAAATTTTATTACTTTGTTATCTCCATTGTAAAGCAGTAGATCAAATATTAATCTACTGTAGAATGAAACAGGAAAAATAATTTTTAAAAAGCTTGGTAAGCTGCTGCTGAGGAAGATTGCCTTAGAAATCATGGATTTCTGAAAGGTTTTCATTTGTGCTTGATTTTACTTTACTTAACAACAAAAAAAAAAGAATGGAAGGACCTTGTAAGAGTTTTCTAATCTGAAAAATATGATTTTGTTTTTAATTTGAGATTTGATAAAATACATAGCAAATTTAGAATCTGAGTTTAGATGTGTAATTTGAGAATTTTTCCTCATACATATTGAATATGGACTCAATGTATTAGGTTTATTTTTTTGTGAATAATACAGGTTTTAATTCCTTTTTCTGTTTTACCACTTACCTCAGGATTTATCTTCTTTGTATTCATTTTCATATGAGCACCTTTGCCCCTCTCCTTTACACCCACTGTGTGTGACAGACTCTGTTTTTAACCATTCCTAAGCCAACTTAAAGCTGTCCTTCAGATCCCTTCTTGAAATTCCCCTCTGTGGAGCATGCAGAGTATGCTCAGGCAACTGCACTGTGTTTGATGTTGCCAAGCTCCTACTTCATGGATCTACATCTGCATGCCATAAATGCTCCCTGGGGAAGGGTTTTTAGGTTGGTGTTTTATTTCATATGTGTATGTTTGTATATATATATATACACACACACACACACATACATATAAAGGGCAGTTATATGTAAATATGTAGTGGGGGGTTTTGTTGTTGTATGTTTGTATTCCTTGAACAGTTATTGAGGATGCTGGGCCCTACAGTTACATCAGTAATAAAAATTCCCTGTGTCAAAGGCATGCTGTAAGACTGTGGATCTTATAGCACGTGTTCTATCCTTCAGATCTTGGCGATATTTGAGACATGCCTGCTGCCTTCACAAACACTACTGTGTGCAAATGTTTTGACTTTGCATCGAGTGTTATCCACCTGTAACTTCTTTGTTTTTAGTTTTTCAGTTTTGACTTTAACCACCATATTATGACATTCCCTGGAATGGATGCACTGGTGGCCATTATTTCATAAGTCTCATGTTAAACAAAACTGTTAAGCTCTTATTTTTAGTTGTTATTTTTTTCTATAGCAGATTATAAATTTTTACTGTTATTTGGAAGCAATGTGATTATTTGAATGAATGTGCTCATGTTCTTGTCCCCGTGTATTGTACCCTCACTTGTATCAAATGCTCAGCCTGAGGTATCCTGTTCAATCAGGAATAAACACTCCAACATTAGTGTGTCCAGCTGGTCCAGATGTAGCACATATTTCTCTCTGAAGTGATTTAAAAATTAACTGTTAGAAATGGACATGATAGAACTCCCAGAAAACCAGTTCTAGTTTTCTAAGAATAAGACTTGAAGATGTATTTCAATACCTTTAAATAACTATATTTAAGAACATTCTGCTTAATGCAAGGAAATTAACGGTGGTTTTATTCATTTGGAACAGAAATGCCTTCAACCTTTTAGGGAAGGCAAGAGCAAATTACAGCCAAATTTTCATTTCACAAGTCATCTTCATCCAGGATAAGCCAGGGCCCCAAGGTCAATTCTTCAATTTGGTATCCTATTTCCATAATGTTATTCTGCAGTGTACTTTCATTATTACTGGAGCACTGCTCGCTTTCCTATTAGTTTTATAAATGGCTATGTTAATGCCTTTTTGCAGACAAAACCACCTTTTGTTAATATCCCAGTGGATTTCCTAAGGATTAAAATATAGTTTTAAGCAGCCATTGGTTCTATTTATATTTTTCATTGATGATTAGCCCTTGTCACCTACCCAAAAGTGGCATTGTTCAAACAGAGATCGGAGCAGTTTTTGAGAAGATGTTTTGAGTGATTGGCTTGAGTGACAGAAAAGAAATAATTAGAAGCTGAGAATTCTAAGAATCTTTGTAAAATTCAGTAATAACTAAAGCAAAGCAATAGTAGATGATAAAAAGGGCGTGTGTGTGTGGGAAACGTATTCTGGCCTTTTATGAAGACATGGAGTTCTGCAGATAAAACTGTTTTCTTTGTCTTCCCTGTGCTGTTAGTGATGAGAAGGTACCAGTGCAGCTCAGCTGGGGTACAGCTGTTACCCCTAAGATCTTACCTGTTTTGTTTTATATAATGAAATATTTACCTCTGTAGTTATAATAAACACATACAGTATGTAATATCCAGGACAAAAATGGGTGGAAGATGCCTGCAGGGTTCAGTAGTGCACACCCTTGCTAGGAGGGTTTGTGTTCACTGCACAGCCAAGTATTGCATAGGAAGGTCTCCTCAGACCTCAGAGACAGTGGAAAACACACTGTTTTGGGATATATATTGATGAAATTTGTTTTTATGGTGTATTTTTTGCTAGTGGGGTAAATGCTTTGTGTACAAAAAGTATAACTTTATTCAAGAAATTATGATGAAAGAAGCTATTAATTGATTACCTTAATCTGCAGATGTAGTAAACACGGTACACACATTTTAGTAGATGTATGACACAACCCTGGCACAACTTTGAACCATTCCTGTGCATTCCATCTCTGGATCCCAGGGAGAAGGGTTCAGCACCTCTGCTTCCAAAGCCCCTCCTCAGGAAGCTATAGAGAGCAATGAGGTCACCCCTCAGACAAGCCCAAAGTCCTTAGCTGCTCCTCACAGGACATACCTTCCAGATCTTTCACCAGCTTCGTTGGTCTCCTCTGGATGTATTCAAGGACCTTCACATCCTTCTTAAAATATAGGGCCCAGAACTGCAGTGTTCAAGGTGAGACTGCAACAACACTGAATACACTGGGATAATCATCTCTTTTGAGGAGCTGGTGCTCTGTTAGGTCCAAGTTAGTACAATTATGAAGTGGATTTTTGTAACAGAAGATATGTCTTAGCGGGAGTTTTCCCTTCCTCAGAAGAGCTAGCCAAACAACTGTGTTTAACTCCTGAAATTGGACTGATAAATGTTTGATGCCTGACCCTGACCTGCTGCTGCTGGAACAAAAGCAGTGGGCTCTGCATCCTCAGGCCAGAGCAGTCCTTTGGCTTTGTTCAGCACAGCTCCCATGTGTGCTTTAATCAGACTTTTTGAAAAAGAGAAGCCTTTCTGAATGGCTTTACCATTCATCCTGATATATTTGTAGGTCTTGGAGACGTATGGTCTGGTACTTTGTTGTGGAGCTCAAGCCCCTCTGACATACTGTCTCTGATGAAGTTATTTAAGTTGAAATTTTCAAACTTGAATGCTTAAATGTGAGTATATATGACAATTTAATACCTTCTGAGTATGGTTTGCTGTTGTGAAACTTGGGGTAAGCAGGCAATTTTGAAAAAAGGAACATTTTTACTTTAGTACATAAGATTAATTCAGGTTTTCAAGGTATTCTCTGCTCTCATTTGTAGAAAAATTCAGAGGTTCTTGAAGAGATGGACACTTGAACTAACATCCCACGTTGTACAGATGGAACCAGTTTAGATCCTAAACATATTTGCATAATCTCAGAAAGTCTTATGAACACATGTGAAGGACAACACTATTGTGGTTAAATGGCTTCTAGTTCTCCCTTGCATGCATTTAGCTAACTCAGTGCACCTGATTTTGGGCTTACCCCCCGTGTGCTGTTCGTGTTTGGGTGCTGATATGAGAACCTGCTTTGGACATATGCTCTGGGTTCACCTGACCCCAGTTTAGGCTCTGTGTGTGAGTTAAGAAATAGCAGTGTCTCCAGAGCCAATGTAGAGAGGCACTTTTGCAAAGTGCAATTCATCTTACCTAAAACTGGAAATATTTTCCAAGCATACTCATCTCTGTCTCAGAGAGTCTCCTTTTGGAGACTTTCCCTGTAGTGCTCTTCATTTTTTCTAAAAATCTCCATAGGTCTTGTGGCTTCCAGTGTATATGTGCTGTCTATTAGTTAAGATACTTTATATTAAAAAACTGTCAAAGAAATGAAAGCAATTTCGTATGGTTCCCAAATTAATGACAGTCTGCTTGCACATTGGTTGCTTTCCGTTGGCATCTGGGTCCTAGCACAGACTGCCATTCTTAATCATATTTTAATTTTCAAATAAATTGCTTTCATTATCCTTTCATTTACAATACCATGTGTGCATTACTGCTCATTAATGTTTGTCATCTACTTTGCTGAGACTGGGGTTTTAAATAGCCATGGTTGCAATGCAGTAATTAAAGATGATCCATGTTGGTTTTGTAGAAATTATTCTGAAGCCTTCTTACCGAAAAGAAAGAAAAAAAAGGAAACACAAACCCAGAGTGCTGTTAAAATCAACTCCTTGAATGTATGGAAGCAGCTTAGCATAAGGCGTTGCCTGTGGGTAAAAAGAGGGCACTTCTAATTCTTCTACTTGAATGAAGTCTAATGATGAATCTGCATGAAAACTGTATTTCTCTGTAATTACTTTTGGGTTTGAGTGTAATATTTTGCACTCAATATAAAGTAAGATTTTTTTCATATTGCTTTGCAAAATTTTTATTCCACTGTCTGATTTGCACTATCAATTTCTATTCAGCCAAGTCCTTCCCCCTGTCTTCTGCTCCAGATACCAAAACTGTAAAGGAACCAAAACAATGACAGGGATTTTAAAATTACAGTGTTGGAACACAATCCTCATGGGATAGAAGTCAAAAGAGCAGCAGTGACCCCTACCCAGATATGGGCCCAGCCATCTTCCATAGGTTACACACCATAATATGGAAATACTTGCTGGATCTGCCCTGGGAGCTGGGATTTGCCTGCCTGTGGCTCAGCCTGTGTGACTGATTTTATGCGCACACGGAACTGTGGATCTCCATGTCTGTGCTTATCTGAGATTTTTTATTCCATTTCTCCTCAAGTGTCTGTGCTCAGCTTTTAAGCTCTGGCCCTTAGGGATCCTGATGCGAACGTTCAGATGGAATGTCACTCCTGATATGGCACAGGAGTGAGGGAACAATTATACATTATTCAAAGAAATTTAAATGGGTTTTGAGGTATGATACTCTTTACGAATTGCCAGAGAATTAGTTGTTTTTCTGGTGCTGATATTTCAAAAAGAAAATTCAGGGTATGGATACATCCTAACGAGACAGTGCTTGGCCTCAAGAGTTGGTGCACTTTTTGTGGAGGGACTTGGAACCTGAGGCTTGCAATCCCCTGCAGCGATTTGTATCTCACTGTATGGTCATGGCTGAAGAGGCCTCTCTCTTATAGCAGGTTGCATTTGCTTCTGAGTAGAGTAGATGAAACATGTTCTGCTTCTTTCAGTCTGTGCCATCATTTCCTTCCACTGAACCTTGTCAGCTCCTCATGACCAAGATCTTAACAGTCTCTCACTGACTCAGAGCAAACAGCAAAAGTTAGAAGAACCAAAATTACTCACATCCCCAATTTTTTCTAGTTTATTTATCTTCATGGAAGTGGAATGAAGGGAAAATATGTGGAAATACTCAAGTGGAGTGAAGAGAATATATTTGGAAACATAATTATTTTGGTGGGTTTACAATGTGGTTAAAATAAATAAATAAAACTAAAAGAAATCTATTCAATTAATGATAAATCAATCTATTAAAGTTAATAATAAATTTATAAATTTTCTCAGTTGAGTGATAGAAGAAAATCCAATATTTCTCAATTTTTTCTTACTTTATTATCATTTTCAAGCAAATTGAAACAGGTCTAACACCTCCTCTTAGTGTTCATTAGCTGAAAAGCCTAACGATGAAAACTGATAGTACCTCAGTTAAGGGTGAGTTTAGAGTTTTTTGTGGGTTTTGTGGTTTTATTCATACCAACATATGTATCTCTATTATTTAGCAATTTAGTTTTTAGTTCAGCCAAATCACCTGCAGCATGTGCCTCTTTTTCTTTGGTATCTTTGGAGGAAATCTGTCATAACTACACCCCTGACTTACCTGTCCAGTCTCCTACGCAAGGTTTGGTGAGTTGGGTCAGATTTAAAAACACTTTTTCCTAAAACTCAAACCATTTGTGGTGAAAGAAACGTTGCCTTTATTTGTTACAGGAAAGAGTACTTTCTCCTGTTTGAAATGTTGCTGCTCTCACTGGTACTGAAAGCATCGAAATATTGGCAGTGGCTCCTGGGGGACAATGAATGGAAATGTGGCCATGGTTAATAGTAACTGAATGCAGTGGAGTTCATGCAGGAAGAGACTGGGGAGCCCAACATCCCTCAGAAGTACTTGCAGGGCTTATGAATATTTGTCTTAAATCCATACCTAAACTTTGTTGCAAAAAGCACAGAATTCCATGACTGTAACATTCATTCCAGGTTATTCCTTCCATTTTCTGGACACGTGTAAATATGAGGGCTTGGAGCTCACTGAATACGTAGACTGGGGAGTGGTTGGTCATTCTTTGGGGTGGAACACAGGTAACCAAACTGATTTTTCAATTTTGGCAGTGTATCACTGGGTGATTCACTGATGCAGTGAATGTGCCTAAGCATATCCTTTTACTTATTTACTACCTTTTCCTGTAGTGGATAATGATATAATTTTGGATATGCTGATTGCAACAAGCTAATACAAGGACAGTTACAATTTATCATGATTTTGGGTGGCCCCAGGTTTAAATTTTAGTAACTAGATATTCAGGAAAGGTGGTTATACTAACAATTCATGGTCAGATGAGATGCAATAAGGCTTTGCTGCTCTTGTTCAAGTACATGAAGAGTATCAATATTCAGTCTGAAAACCAGAACAGTGTGCAGAGATGAAGAGAGGAGAGAAAAGCAGTAATACTGTTAAAAAAAAAAAAAAATGGAATGATGCTGGTTCTGCACAGATTGTCTTACTCTGGTCATGGCTATCAGGGTTCAGGGAACATCCCTGCTCCTGTGAGGAGACATCCCTCAAAGCATTGAAGCTGCTGCAATAGCTTTAGAATGAGAAACAAACACTTGCTTTGCAGTAATGTAATAGGGATCTACACAACCCTTGTCTTTCTGTATAAGAGGTATCAGTAATGTCAGTGAATTGCTGAGGACCTGCCAACAATGTTAAAAAAAGTAATCTTATTTATGTAGATATATTTTTCTGTTTGTTTTCTGATATTAAAATAAGCAGAACAGAAAATGATAGAAGATTTTTGGTGTGTTTTTTTTTTTTTTTTTTGGTG
>VWZD01012768.1:1240354-1340744 GCA_013396695.1 Sakesphorus luctuosus
TTGACTGGAAAATTAGAGCTGAAATATGGCTGGAGAGAGGAGCTGGTGACTTTTGTCTTCCTCAAGATTCACATTTCTAGTTTTTTTTTCTCATGTTTTAAAAATGTTGGCTTATCCCTTTGCTTCCACTGGGGAGCCTGCAGTTCTATTGGGGTTTGTGCCCATGGGGAGGTGTTTGGTGGTGCCCACCCCCCCACCCTGCTGGCCAGAACTGGAGTGTGGGCTGGGCTGGCTGCTGCACAACTGGGAATGGCAAAGCTCTGGCAAAACAGTGAAAGTCTGAGGAGGCATGTTTAAGAACAGTGGAATCTGAGTGCAGAGGTCCAGGTGAAGAGTTTATGCACCTAATAAGTGTCATTAGTTCAGCAGTGCTATTCAAATGGGTGTGATTATTGTCAATAATGCAGCAGAAGCTTCAGAGTACGGGTTTTGGGGTAGAAATGTTGTCCTTCACTTTGGGTTGCAACGCTTTCTGTTAACTCTACCAAAACATATTAAAAAATGATGGTTTCTGTTGGAAAACAATTCCACTGGAGTGTAGGAAGAGGCAAAAAACCAGATAGTATTTTCTGTGTGGTTTTCTAATTCCCATCAAGAATCTGACACTTCATAAGTAATACCAGGGAGAAATTTAGAAAGGTACAGTATGATGCTCATTAGAAAAATATTATTTCAATGACTTAATTTGCTGATCCTATAGTCCTGGCTTTCAAGTTTTGTTTTATTTTGAATCTTTGAGTGATTATTTCCTCCTTTTGTAGCGTGAATATTTTGTTCAAAATGATTGTTATTTATTCTGTCTTCTTTTAAGAAGTTTATGTGTTGAGTAGGCAACTTCTGTACTTAACCACTCCTATTGCAGGAGAATCTAAGGGTGTGAGTAGCTTAAAATCCAGCCCCCAAACTCCAGATAAAGAATGGCTTTAAACTGTATACAATATTCTAAAATGCCCATTGCAACTTATAAGTAGGCACAAATGTTAAGTATTTTATTTTAGTTCTATGCATTCTGTGAGTAAAATAGGAAGCAATTTGGGGTTGCACATTTCATATATTGAGAGGTCTCTGTACTCATTGCAACAGAAAAAAAAGAAGTCTTGCTTTTCAGATTAATTCTTATCATAATTTCTGATATTACAAGTCTTAAAAGTTATTACGAATTGCAACACACAAAACTGAGGAGAATAAATACTCCTGAAACTGCTCCCAGTCCTGCTCCCAATCTCTGTTCCTGTATCATTTCCTCTGTCTGCAGCTTACTTAGAGAGACAAAAGATCATCTGCTATGCTAAAGACTTCTGTGCTGGAAAAGTCACTTCATTGCGGGGCTTTTTCCAGCCCATAAATAATCTCTTTTGCTTCTCTCAGTGCCCTTTCCAAAACTAATCATTTATCTTCAAATGTGGACACCAGAACTCTGTATTCCCATTCTGACCTTCCTCATACTGAGTGATGTCATCTCCCTGTTCCACCTTATTCCTGCCATGTTCATATCCCCAATCCCCAAACCTTTCAGTGCTTGTGCCCTTCCCTGACTGCCATTAGCAATGCTGTGGGCAGTGCTCAGGGTCAGTCTCATGGTGGGGGAAAGCTGAGTTTGGACCTCTAGTTTGTTGGAGTAGGAACAACTTTCCTGGATGCAGCTTCTGATAGGTGGTCCCAGGTATATAACATCATATTTAGCTATTTTAAAGCAGTTCACTGGAAAACTGGCAAATTTATCATGCTCTCCAGACTGTTCAGCAGAAACTGTTGGTATCTTGATGTCAAAGTGTGAGGTGAGGTTTTGGGCTGTTCCAGTGTCTGTGTGTGAGCTGCCAGAGGCAGCTGGATGTGCTGTGGCTTCTGGAGGCATATTCCAAACTAGAGCAAGGGGCAGAGATTTCTGAGACAGCTCCAAGCAGTTTTGGTCAGGACACTGGGTACAGCACTCTGAAGTTATCCTAGTTTATAAGGATTTGCCCTCCCCTCCTTGAAAGATTGCATTTAAATTTTCTGCTGATGTTTTCAGGTTCACATAATGTAATTTTCCATAATTTCTTTAATACTTTGTAGCTAGGAAACAAGATGGAGATCTTTATTACTATAATTCCTTGCATGTCTGAAGTCAGTTCTATTTAGGAATAAATTCAGTAACTCAGATTACAAAAGCAATAAATATTGTCTTGTGAAGATCTACAAAGCTTCAAGTTTGGAAAAAAACAGGAATAAACCAAGTTTGCTCCAACGATTAGATACTGCAGCTGGTAAATGTGAATGAAGTGGTCATTAGTCATGTTTTCATAGGAACAGTCTCCTGCTAACCCCTAATAACTAACTCTTAAAATACAAGCACTTGGCACTTAGACAACACAAGTTAAGACTTTCACTACTTTGTTTTTAATACAGAATGAAAATTAATGCAGAAATCCATTTTGCTGTACATGTTTCCTTGCAGTTATTTTTGCCTTGGGAATACAGATGCAAGAGCAGCTCCAGTCAGATCACACAGCGAAGACTTTGCCAGCACCAAAGTGGTTCTTGGCACCAACCGAAAATGTAATGGGGATCCTTGAAGTGACTGAAGTACATCTCAGTGATACTTGGAAAATTAGTGTACATAAATAAGCATTAGTATATTTGCATCTCATTGATGCCATCAATAAATTCTTAGTCCCTCCAGTAACCTCTGCTCATAAATACATATTGAGTACAAAAAATGAATTGTTCATGTTTCATCATTCCTCGTTGCTCTGGCTGGATTTTAAGCAGTGCTAGCAGTAGGAGCTCCGTTACTCTTCCAGAAGGGAGATGAACAGCTCCAGAGCAGTTTCTCCCTGCTAGAAACTGGGTTGGATTCAGACTGTCCATTTTTGTCTTTTCATTCCATTTCTCCCAATAATCAGGTTGCCTAAACTTTTAGTCTTCTCCATAAAGAATCAGTTAATTCAGTGCTTAAGGCTTTATGTGACTCCCTCCTTTCTTTTATTTTTCTCTGACATTCTCAAGCTTATCCATATCTTTCTGGTAATGATGTGGTCAGAGTTTGGTGCAGTATTCTGTCTTTCTTCCAGGAAAAAAATGGCATTTTCTAAGTGGGGAGTAGTGCCCAGCTCAGATTTCTCAGTATTGAGACAGCAATGTATGGTGGAAACCTACAGGCTAATCTTGCAGTCCAGTGGCTAAATATGTTAAAGGAAAAGAGACAGCTTTATTGTAAGCCTACTAATGCTTGACTTATACTTGAATTTAAAGCGTTTATCCTCTTGGAGAAGGATTTATATGTTTAAATCTTTTCTCCCTTTTCTCTTTACTACCAGTATCGACAAAAAAGAGAGCTGCTGTTCAGAGGATTTTGATTCCAAGCTTGGTTTTCTTAGAGACATCATAGCTAATATTGAATATGTAGCTTTGCTTAGAAAAGCCCTCTCAGTATATTACAATTAGAAGTTCTTGGGTTTTTTTTCCTCAGAGTTTTTATGGGTTGGTCTCTGTGACCAGAGGCAGATGTTTTCTGTGGGTTACCAACTGTGGTAGTCGTCTGGGTGTGGAAGATGTCCACATTCAGTCACTGTTATCTCATCCTTTATTATCCTCATCATGTAGCTAAACCCACAGCTTTCATGCCATGTGGTTACCTAGGCGGTGGAAAGTTCAGGTTTGGTTCCCTAAGAAGTGCCAAGTTATTGCAGCTTTGTTCCACTTGAACATCAGCTCTAGCAGCAAAATGTTAAGACTTGCTTTCTTTTCATCTCTACCTTTTCCTTTTCTAAAAGTCCCTCTGCTCTTTCCTCCCAAGGCATGGCCATTACTTCAGTGGTTGCAAGGCCTAAATATGACCTGTTAAGTCTGAGCTTCATTTTTATGCTCTGAATCACAGAAAATAGGCATTGAAATCTGGACCTCTCATTCTCTTTAGCTGAATAACTTTGGGGCTTTTTGGAATCAGGCAGCACTCCTTTTCATGGCAGGTTGGCTCTTCTCTTGCTTTGTTAAAGTGTAACTCACTTTCACATTCCTTTCCTTCCATCCATTTGCTGTACTGAGAATTTTTTTAGTTACTTTCTCTACAATTTCCATATTTCTGTTGTAACTCAAAAAAATCTCTCAAGTGAAAGTGTGCATAATGCTTTGGGACCGTACAATCCACCACTTAAATTAGCAGGTTAGCACAGGAATAGTTCCTGGAATCATATTTCCCCTCTGTTGGAGGGCTTTTTTTTTGATGATGATGATGATNAGTCACTGTCCAGATAAGGTGAGGGCTAAGAGATTTCTCTTCTTCATACCACATAATATGCCATTTTCATTTTGTGCTGCTTATAACCCTGAGTGTCACAGCTTTCTATTCTAGTCTGAATAGTCAATGAAACATTATGAGCCGATAAGAAAAGCTGGTCCCGTTCCTTGGCAACGGCTGTTGAGCAGAGCTGAGTGCTGTTGATTGAGGAGATTAGCTGCCAGAGATAAACCTCCTCTTTTTGCTGCCCTGCTGCTTATCTTTCCACCCATAACAAGTTGCACCAAATATGACAGCAGTGAGTGGTTGAGGCAAAATATGAACTTTGTGGCAAACGAATTTGTGCAAAAGTCTTTGGGTGCTGGCGTTAAGATCTTGAATTTATTAAAATTCGCGGGTTGTTTTCTGGACTGACATTTCCTGACTCGGGGTGAACAGGTTTATTTGAAAGGGTGGTGCTCCAGATGTGAGAGAAATGGAATGTCCTGCTGATACATTGTCTATACATAAACACAGAAAATAGTAGCAAATATTTTTAACAATTGTTTGGCTCCTGTTCTCAGTGACATTGAAGAAATACACAGGATACACGTTAAAATTGCTGCAGCTACTAGGTATGCAGAAGTTGGATTAAAGGATAAAATTTGACTATTTTGGTTGATGCCTTTGAGAAAAAATGCTATTTTAATTTAAACAAAAACATCTGGATGTATCTAAGTCTGTTTCTGTCTGTACATGGCTTGGAAATCCTTCCTGTTACAGTATATCCAAATTACACTTCATGACAGAGGCATTTTTTTGACTGGAAAATTAGAGCTGAAATATGGCTGGAGAGAGGAGCTGGTGACTTTTGTCTTCCTCAAGATTCACATTTCTAGTTTTTTTTTCTCATGTTTTAAAAATGTTGGCTTATCCCTTTGCTTCCACTGGGGAGCCTGCAGTTCTATTGGGGTTTGTGCCCATGGGGAGGTGTTTGGTGGTGCCCACCCCCCCACCCTGCTGGCCAGAACTGGANGAAGGACTGAGTCCTCCAGATCTTGCTTTCAGAATTATTCCTCGAGACAAGGGGACTGCAAAGCCCAGAGGAACTATCCGTGCTCAGACGTGCCTCAGGATGATTTGGAGCTTTGCAAATCCCAGCCCTATTACAGTGTTTGCACAATAGTTAAGCAGTGCTGCTGTTAATGTTAACTTGTAATATGAGCACTTTCATCATCACTAACATCCCATCCAATTCTTGCAATCAGCAGAAATATTCAGGGGGGTTAGGTTTGGGGATCATTTGAAAGTAGACCAGTTATCCATCTTTTCCCTTAAATATCTATGTCCAGAGAGGTGAGAAAAGGCATTAAATCTTGTTAGAGTTCTTTTATAGGATTGTTGGGTGATGTGGCTTTAAGCAGAATTTACAAAGTTACCTTTGCCTTCCAGGCGCTTTGCTTACTTGTCTCTACAATGCCTTACTTCTAGAAACAAATATTGTAGCCTTTTATTTTTAAATCATATTTCTTAATTTTAAATAACTGCCTTAAAAGCTTCCACGTGCCTATTAGCTGCTCAGATGGGGAAGCACAGATTGGGCTGAGGGAACTGGAACTCTGTATTGCAGATGAAGTCAAATGGACATGAGAGCAATAAATTCTGAAGGTGAGTAACGTGTGCTCCAGGACTGATCCCTGTCCACTAGATGCCACTATTACTGCTCCAAAAGGAAAATAACCGAGGACCACTGAGGAAAATAGCCAAGGGCTCCAGAGATAAGCAAAATAAAACACTACAAAGGCTTTCAAAGTTGGGCAGGGCTGCGGTGCAGCTCCCCCTGACTGCAAACAGCAGCTTCTCTGCCCGACCACAGCAGGGACACTCAGGAGCGTTTGCTGTTTGGGAGCATTGGAGTCACATCTGCAAAGCATTGTGTGAGAAAGGATGCTGTAGAAGCCACTGTTGCTCTATCTGTATGATCTCTACCTTACTTGTAAAGAGAATTTAAAAGTGGAGGTATAAATTATGATCAAATCTTTTTTAATAAATGGAATATTAAAACTATTGTTGTTTGCGGAAGAGCTTACTTGTAGATGTTCACTGTGGATTTGTGGACATACATCTTCTGAAATAAGCCTTCTGGAAAATGACTTAATGTCTCTAAGGAACAATAATGTTTAAGTTTTTACATTTGTACTAATTTTTGAAAAAGTATTTTGAAAACAAATGCCGTACTATGAGAAATAGGACGGAGAGTAAATATTCTAACAGTCTCCTTCATACTTCCTAAAACATTTCATGTCTGTGACCTTGAAGTCCAGTATCATGAGACTTTTGAGATGCAAATATTCTGCTTCCCATTGGAAAAGGATTTAATCTCTCCAGTAGGCAACTCAGGCTCTAACCGTGGGTTATAAGACATCAAGCACTGACCTTTTCATTAGTCCTGGATGCCTTAAACGACTTGCTGGGGGAAGGAGTGTGAAGTGATGTCCATATTCAGTGAGAAGAAAGAATTCTTTTCTTACAGAAGGTTAAATAGCTGAAGAATAATGCTCATTGAAAACTGCAGAAACATGAGAGGAGGTTCTCTTGTTAACTCCAAGAGCACAAATGCTGCAGTCAGAGGTGGCAGAAGTTGATGTTTGACACACCATTGGGTGTGTGGACCTTCTGTTTCACATCAGGACTGAGGAGCAAAGCACAGTGGCTGCAGTCTAGGGTAAAACTTCAGTGTTATACGTAGCTCTACTTTATAATTTTTTTACAATTGTCAGGCACTGAGGGCAAGGAGTCTGAAGTGTTGATCAGCTCATGTATGTGAGTACTGCCACTGAAGAGGTGCCTCCTTTCTGGTGCCCTACAAAGTTTGAAGAGCGGAGGAACCAGGTGCTTCAAAGCATCTGCTCGAAGGCTCCTTTGCAAAGGTCACTTGTCAGTGCCATGTGAAGTTTCTCTGCATGTAGATCTAAATAATTATTTACTACACAACACAATCTTTTAATTTATGTATAGCAAGCTTTCAGCAACATGCAGACAAACTCCAGTGCTCTTACCAGTCTGCATAACTTTGCTCAGTAGCAAAAGATGCTCAAAAAGATCTCATTTTTTTTTTTTGCTGGTATTATTCAAAACTGTGCCAAGTCTTGGATGCATCTTAGTTTCAGTCATCAGATTAGCCATACTTAGTGGTTCCAGGATGGGATATGTTTCTCTTGCCAAGGACAGCTTATTATACAAAGATTTTTTTTTTTTTAATTGAAACAGCTGCCCACAAATAATGTTGCCTTCAAGGTGGGGTTGTCACGCAGTGCAAGCATCCAGAGATTTTTTTAGTACCTATTAAGCACATGGTACCTGTCTGCCTTACCAGGTGAAAATGCAGGCCCAATCAGCTCTTCAAAACTGTTTCAAACTGTGGGTTTCTGTGCTGTCCTTTTACATAGTTCTGTACCTACATGTGAGTCATGAATGTGATGTGGTACTTCCTCAGTGGGTAGCAGAGGTTATAAATATGCACTAATTCATGAGAAATGGGCATTAATAATGAATAATGATGGGCATTTTCTGTTTTCTTCTAAACCTCTCTCAACAATCACACTTCCAAAACTTGTGTTTTGACTTGCTCATGGTTAATCTATCAGTTGTAATTTCTTCATTAGAATTTGATAAGTATTCAGTGTAAATACATATGCTATGCTCCAGAGTGTTGTCTTTAATAAAAGGGTTCATTTGCCAATCTTTCAGATCTTACTGGGCACCTGAGTTGAGTAAATGTATATCTTTTTATCTTACATCTAACTTCATAATATAGAAACATTTTCCAAAATTCAAGATTTTCAATAAAAGCTTGTAAGAGTTTATACTTGCATTTCTTCTCAAATAGTAGACCTGTCAGCAAAATAGCCAAATAGATAAAGAAGCATCTCACTGTCTCCTTGGGTATATTATTCTTGTTTTAGTTACTTCTTTGGAAACAAATGTAGAACCTTTCTAGAAGTCAGCAATAGCATCCTCTTAACACAGATGTTTCCAGGTCTGAGTATAAGATATTATTATGGAAATTTCAGATCCTCCTTTTTGCTAACAGCAAATGATGGCACTTTAACAGCAACCATATGTGTATATTGATGGGTTGCCTCAACCTTCCCTCATTCTGGGCCTGTGTAAAGAGCAGATGTCATTCCTCAGTACATTCCTTCCCAGAACACACAGTTAATGAAGGTTCAGTATGAACATGCTCTCACCAGCTCCAGGCAGGCAGAGTATGGCATTGCTGAAACATCATTCATGCTTTGAACTTCCTCTGTCTGTCACATTTATTTTCAAATCAGGGAACTTTTCCGTTTCCACCAGCCCCACACACATCACTGTGTGCCTGAGGTGGGTGGGTCCAGGAAGCTTCACCCCAGACTGACTCACTGTAAATGTCACAGTGCCCTGGGATGGGTCGTGGCAGACCAAGCTGGGCAGTTTTTAAACATCAGCTGTACTTTAACTAAAAATGGGGTTTGTGCTAGACCAAAGCCATTCCTGACTTTGGGCCACATCTGCCAGAGATTTCTTGAAAGAAAGAGAGAGGCACCTATTACAAATTTTTCATGGTAAAATGGATCTCCTTCCCCTGCCCCCTCCAGTGCAATCTTTGCAATTTCAAAAAAATTTAACAGGTAATCTGAAAATTGAATGCTCAACCTCACTTTAATTCTTTTGGACTTAAGTCTTGCCACAGAAACGTTATTAATTCAATATTTTTTAAAACCAGAAATAAAACCAAAGAACTAACCCAAACCAACCAAACCGACCCCAACTGGAAAACCACCCCAAACTAATAGAAGAACCTGGGAAAATTCCTGCTTTTTTAGAAAAAGTAGCTGGACTATGCAATGTACTATTTGCACTACTGCAGTCCCAGTGTAATCCCCAGTATAAAGATGCTCTGTGTTTTAGAGCTGGTATTTGCCAGGCTCTCCCTGGGGCTGTGCTCCCTCTCTGCTCTCCCCGGGCTGCACTGAGCAGAGCCCAGAGCTGTTTGTGGCTGTAGCCTCTCCAAAGCTTATTGTGCCCATAGTTCAAGTACAAAAGCCAAAGTAACTTGCAGTTTCTCCCCAAGCACTCCCGGTGGTTTTGGGTAGATGGTGTAATGCAGCTCAGACTCATGTGCTAATTGTTAATTTTAGAATTTAAATAGGTTTTGTTCTATTCAAAGGAAGTAGGCTAAAGGTTTCTGAAAACTCAGTTTAGGAGAAAGGGTCTGGTCCCTTTTAGAGTTTGGGAGGGAATTAGCTTTTGCATCCATGGAGATACCCTTAAATGATACTTCATACAAAAAAATTTCTATTGTGCTTGATGTGTTTGTTTTTCTGGACTCTAAAATAAAGATCATAAACATTTTTAAGCTACATTATCTCAAAAAAAAAGTTATGGAATATTAGTTGTTTGTATAAACATAGATTTTTGTCCCAAGCCAGCAATGACGGTATTCCAAACCTGAGCTATTTATGTCAAGCTCTGTTTCATTTTGAACAATCTTGTTCCTAAACATTGAAATGTTGTTCTATTCCTTTCTGAATCAGAGCCTTATTTACTCCTGTTACCTATCCATTTACAAGTGACCAATATTTATATACTTCGCTTATTTTCAACTGCAAGAGGTTTTCAAAAAGAAATTAATATTTTAATCTGCTGTTAGGCTGCTTTTTACATTACATGGCAGAAACCCATCCATATCTGCCTATGTGGTTTCCAAATTATGCCTAGTTTCCAATAACAAAATTAGACTCAGATGTAGGTTTTTAATTTGGATTAACTTAATTTGGCAGTTGTATGTGACAGGAGGAAAGGAAAGGCAAAGAAAGAAGTTGGCTAATTTCAATGAGGTATTTGTGTTTAACAGTGAGGGCTAATAATGCCCTTTTTCTGCATCCTGGTTTGGTTTATTTTCTTTTATGCCATTATTTGTGTTTAGTGAACAGCTGGGCCAGTAGTTCCCATTTGTAGTCCTTTAGGTCTGTGAAGTAGCACAGAAAGGAATGGACGCTTGCAAATGAATGCTTACCCTTATTTTCTGCTAATCTGATGTAGCTCTCCTTTTGGAGCAGAGATGTAATATCAGAGCAGAAGTAATTACTGTGTTAAAACTCGGATTGCAGTAGAATATTTTGCTAATTAAACTTGTTGCATTTAAATTGCTTCCTTTGGATCACTATATAGAAGAGAACTATTTTGAACAATAAATGAAACCACTTTCTTTCTCAGAGACCCAGAATTGCAGATGGTCAGATTGTGTGTGAAGCACCTAGGCTCTGAATTAGGCTTTTGTATGAAAGAGAGAAAGGTAATTTGAATGTTTGAACTCCCTGTTCCTCCCACACATACACAGGAAGCTTGCCTCAAAATGAACAATTCTCTAAATAAAGACTAATAAGAAGCTAAATTAATTAGAAGGTGTGATTTGAAAAGACATTGATGAGAAGAGTCTGTCATTTCAGACAAATGGAATGGAGCTAAATAAATTAGGCCACATTAATATCTCATTGTTCTGTGAGCAGCTTTCTTTTATTGCATTCATTAGAGGGTACTTCTTGAAATGAGCCTTTACTAGCCATTATGGATTCAGTTCTCATTTACCAATGCCTAACACACAGCTCCTGCATGAAAAATGTTTCAGCAAATCCTCATAGTTTCTGCAAATTAATATTTATATTTCTGGATGCTGCACTTTTCATCTGCAACATAGCAGGCTCTGAACATTAAGTTTTTTTTTCTCATTGAATTGTCAGTAAAGAAATCTTACATCTAAAGAGTTGGGAAGCAGAAGTCTGAAAATACTTTATAAAATAAACTGTATGTGTAACTTGTACAATAGAATATTCCTCCAACTAATAGCCTTTCCAGTATTTATTTATTTTGATAGAAAATATCCTGTCTCATGACTTCAGTAGTCCTTTGATAGGTTTTTAAAGTGCCTTTTAAAAGGTTCCTTAGGTATATAATTAGGATGCATTGGAAATGCACATCTCATCACTTCGTACTCCCACTCAGAAAACAAAATATATATTTTTCCTTTTCTTTTTCCTTCTCCTGCAGATGGAATATTTGGGAGGTGTCAGCGGGTGCCAGCAGTAGACCTCTATCAATATGACATTTCCCCTCCTGTTCTGCAGCACCTGAGGATCCTCCTGGAGAAGCTCTCGCACAGAGGTACAGTGAAAGCTCTGGAGGGGGTTAAATGCACTGGGGGTTACAACTGTTTGTGCTCCTTATGAGGTGCTGTCTCCAGAAGGTTTTGAGCACAGTGTATTTCAGGGCTGGTAGTGCAGACTCCACAAAGTAAAAAGCCTTTGGACTCACTGAGTCTGCCACAAGGACCTGGAGAAGCAATTCCTGGAGAGCTGCTTCCTCATGCCCGTCACTGACACTAGGCTAGAAAATTTTAGCATCTATGAATGCTGGTGTCTTATAAATAAACAAGGGTGGAAAAAGAAAATTTGCGCTGTATAGTTTTGCACCATACCATATTTCAGGGTGCATGGGCACAAAACACACAACTTCCAGTCAGATGGAAACAGTTCTTAATGATAAGTAGAACTGCTCTGGTTTCACTAAGAGCTGCATCTAGTCTGTTCCTTTTAATTTTTACCCAGCTTTCCAAAGGTAATCTCTGTGCTCTTCCCAAAGCCAGAAAGGATGTTCTAGCTTCTGAATGGCACAGCTTGAACTAACAAATCAAAACTTGGATAAAGTGTAAACCAATAAGGTGAACAAACCTTTTAGATATTAATACACGAGATAAACCTCTTGTAGACAGCCACAGAACCGAGAAATCTTTGTAATATAAATTTTCCCAAGAATATTGTTGGAATGGTTAATTTTGCACTTGCATCATCTGTGTGGATGTTTGTTCCTAAGTATTTACCAGTCACACTCTCAATTGCAAAATAGTTATAGGACATTAGCATAATGCTAGTTCTGTGATGAGAAAAAAATTGTTTCTCAGAAGTTGGGACTATGCTGAGTGACTGGACTTGTAGTTTGGCAACCACTGATTTAGAGGACTTAAACATTTTACAGGAATTTATTTCCTGTGCAGCAGCCCACGCAAATGAGACAAACTCAGCAAAATTTGATTAGAGTAACTCCTGGGTGATTAACAGGTACATGTGAATAGTACTTGTGGCTCTTTCACTTGTCATTTTCTAAAGGCTAAGCAATGCAAGCCAATTTATGAAAATACTATTTTATCAGGGCAACATTGCCTGAGTGGAAAACCTGGTGTCTGGTCTCTGAATGTAGTGAGGAAGGTGGGGGGGGCACATTCATCACACTGAGACACCTAAATTGGTGTCTAAAGTGGTCCTGCATGCATGGACAGGCAGCAGGCATTTACATCACCTGCCTGTAGGTCATGTGTCCCACGCAGAGCTTCCTCCATGAGGAGGTCAGAGGTAGGAGAACTGCAGGAGACTGACATCCTTCTGAAGGGACACATATGAGGATGATGGACACCCCAGGCCACCTCAAAGGATGCTTTTGTCTGTCTCCATCTCCCTGCTTACCGTTAGGTTTTGGTTAGTTCAGTGGAATTGATGTGACCTCCCCTTACTAAGTGCTTCTCTGATCCATAAACCAACCCTTCCTAGGACTTTTGTTATCCTCAACCCACCTCCCTGGATGTAACAGTTGCGGGAAACTGGGCTATGCTTCTTTTCAAGAAACCTGTACATTGAAATTTGGTCTTGCCTTGTAATTTTTCATAACGAGAGGATGGCATAGAACACACAGGTTGAATCCATGCTGGATAATAAAGGACTTTTGCTTTTATCTTTTCTTATTCGTGACATTTAGAGGTGCATACACAAATGTGTATATGCTTTGAACTGATACAAAACTCTTGCAAGTAGTTTTTGTGGCCTGTGGGTATCCCAGTGAAGTGAATCTTAAATATATCTGTGAAAGATAACTGAATGCTGGAATGCTCTTGCTCAAATGATTGATGGGATAAAATCACTTTTTTTTTAACTGTCAGTATCCTGACAATTTTTTTTTAGTGAGGATGGAAATATGAAAGGAGTAGAATCAATGTGGGCTCTCAGATTAATGGCTCAGTGACATCAGGTTGCTCAGACAAGGCTCTGCTGTTTGCTGGTGCTGTCAGATGTAACACCTGCAGCCCTCAGGTCACGTTTGCTGGCTGTGATGGTCACTCACACAGTTAATGCTGTTCTCCTGCAAACAGTGTGCAAAATGGGATGACCATTTCTGCAGTGTAGATAAGCACCACACTGTCAAGACCACACAAATATTGCAGGTGACCATCAGAAAGGGCTTTTTTTTTTCAGAGGTCTTACTTCCTGTGTGTATTTAATACCCCATTCTTGTCATCTCCAAAAGACTCAACTTGGTGATGCCCACCCTCCCTGGAAAGGAAGGGACAGGGAAAAGCAGCTGTTCTCTCCTTTTTGTAAACAGCAGGGTAATCTTCTTTTGAAAGACTATGTAGTAGGTCTCCTATTAGAAAAAATGTAGTTATGCCTACATGGAGCTCTTTCTGCTTTTATGAGATGTATATGGAGTTGAGGACTATTGACTTGAGTGATCTTCTCAGTTCCTGTTTATTTATTTTTCTAATGTGACTTGTTTTTCAGTTTTGTTTCTTTCCTGATGTCTTCCTGCAGAATTACTAAGATCATCCTCCCACCTGCCCCTCCCAGTAGTCTATTTACACCTCTTTCCATAGAATTTAAAAACAACATCAGTAGAAAACCTTGTAAAATGTGCATGCTTTTTCTTCCCTCTTTGCCAGTCACCTGTAAGTGATGCCTGTATTTGAGTCATGGTCCAAATGGAAGGATGTCTGGTGAGATGCTGTAAAACAGAGGACAATGTGATGGCAATCACAAAGAGAATTTGTGACTCTGCCAACTCAAAGTGTTTACTACAGCAGGGAAGCACAGGACAGAGGCTTAGATGAGTGGCACACCCGATCATAATCTGGTTAATAAAGGTCTTTGACTAAAATTGAATTCAGGTTTCATAATGAAATAGTTTTTATGTCTTCTTTACACATTGAGTCTATCTTTGTCTACACTATCTACTAGTAAATTGATGATAGAAATGAATGCCTTGGAGTATTAGATAGTTCCCTACAAAGAAATGATCTATTAGCATTCAAATACCCTTGCTGGTGGCATTTTCACTCACATTGTCCTTGAGTCAGTCAAACCTCCATGAAGATTTCCTGAAGTTTCCATTTTTATAAATATGACCGTCTATATGGGGAAAAAACCCTTCTCACAGTTGCTGAAACATGATGAATCACTTTCTGAAGCTGATGGTGCTATGATTTATAATAATTTATGAGAAATTGAAACTTGTCTTATTGTCTGATAATCAGGACAGTCAAAAGAATGCTGTTTAGATGGGACTAAATAATTTGAAAAGGGAAATGAAGGAAGTATCAGCATAGAGGAGTGAATGAGTAGTGACTGAAAGAAAAGAAAATACTTATCCCTGTGGCTGGTCTACTGCCTCTTCTTGGAATATACCAAGTCTAATAAATCATCTATGCATTTCCTTGTTTGAGTCAAAATACAGAAAATACCTTTATCCTCTCTCTCTCTTTCTCTCTCTTTTTTTTTGTTTACTTAAATGCATTAAAGAAATTATACTTTTTTTGTTGTTGTTTTCTGCTCATGACAATATTATTGTAAAGGCAAAATGATCACATCACTGAGATTCTTACAATGATTGTGGAAATGGTTTGATTATTGACCTATAAACAAGAACCACGAAAAATGAGATATGAGGGCTAAGCATGGGACATTATAACTCAAGCATGAAGCATAAACAGTACTTAAATATCACCATAAGCAATGATAGAGGAGAACTGTAGTATTTCTCAGCTTGCCTACTCCAAAAGGCATTTCCATTTGTTCCACAGAATAATTTCTAGCCAGTGGTTAGAAGTAGCACGATGCTAACACGGTGTGACTGTGCAGCTGCCACAGCTCTGAGCACAGCTGGACAGCAGAGCTCAGGGATAGGAGCTGGGCACACCTCCTTAGAGACCCCAGAACAAGGGATTTGCACAGGGTCACAACTAATGCCCATCTGACCCAGGATCCTTCCTCTGGGAGTGGCATGGCATGGGCAGAGAGGAAATGGGATGCAAGTCCAAGCACACAGAAGTGTTTGCAGTGTTTGTACCTTCTCAGCATTGTGTGCTTGGTGTCAAATGGCTCTCCAGAGCCAGAAGTCAGAGCTTTGTGTTTGCTGTGGGCTCTGTGGCCACTGTTTCCAGCACAGTTTGACAGGAACTGTGTATCAGAAACAAGCCATGTTAGACTAATCATCAGTAGTTCAGGTTCTGTCTTCTGCTTTAGTTACAACATAACCACACTACAGCCATTGTCACTTTGCTGCAGGAACTGTGCAGTGTGACTGAAAACCAAATCACTGGAATGTTTTCTTTTTGTTTGTTTTTCTGTGTGACTTGGAGTAATTCCTAAATAATTCCTCGGTATGGTTACTGCTGCTTAATTTTTGGTGGAACTTCCTGTTCCAAACATTGCTTTCAAACAAAGCAGTTTATTTCACTCTATTAAGAAAGTCCTGCTTAAGGTATTCAGATATCAACAGTGTTATTAAAAGAACCGAAAAGACTAAGATATGCTTTTAAATTTGTGTAGCTCAAGTCAGCAAGAAATTCTGGAGAGGCTCATGGGCTGTGGAAATAGGCAACAGATTTACAGATAATCTGTAAAAAAATTGCATTTTTTTCATCTTTATTTGCTTTCTTTGCAACTCAAGAAGCTCTTGACAGCAAGAAAAAACTATTTGTCCAAAATGAATTTTAAGCAGTTAAGTGTAAGTTGATTAATATAACTTTGCTAGAAATAATTTTATATTCTTACAGCAAATTTGTTTAAAAAACTGAAATGATTTACAACCGGTTAACTTGAAAATTGAAATGAATGTGACTTGTCACATACAGCTTGTAAATTACAAAGGGTTGCTAAATGTTTCTTTGGCAGGACTATTTTTCAAGGAAAAGTATAATTTGTTACTGCAGCAAAGGTAAGACTTGAAAGTAAACCTTTATCAGCTCAGTTTTGAAATAAACTGAAAAGGAATAATGCAATTCTCGCACACATTTGTGTGGTCATTATGGCATCATTATGGAGCAATATGGAAAACCCAGAGAGAGAAGAAAGCAGCTTTTTCTTTAAATTCAAATATTGATATAAATGAAGGCAGGTTCTGCTTTGGCAGAGAGTGGTGTGTTTACATCTAATTTCCTGGGCATCAGCTTGCTCAGACATCTGTCTGTGGAGCAAATTCTGCTCCTGGGTGGCTGCTGAAGCCAGGAATGAAGCACAAGCCCCATGACGAGCTCCAGTGGAGGAATTTAGCTGGGACTGACATATTTACCTTCCCCTGGTGTCACTGTCACACCACCTTAACTTTTTGGCTCAATGGACAAAAACCTGTTGAAAAGGTTGCAAAAAATTCCTGCCTTTGTTAAGTGCTAAAGCACGGCTGACATTTTTGGTCTTCAAAGACCTAAATAGAACTTCAGAAAACTAAGAATGGGTTTCAGAAAAAGCAAAAAGATTTATTTATAAAGCAGCAGAAGAAATACACTTCGAAATCCTGTTTTGAACACCTGTGTGTTGCACAGCATGGAAGTAAAAAATAGAGATTTTTTTTTTCTCTTCTATTTGGTTCCTTGTATGGCTGCTCTGCTTACCAGGCATAGTCTGACATGGCATTGATTGTTCTTTGGCATATAATATATTTGTGAGAAATGTTCTTTTCAGGAAGTTGGTATTTATCAAGAATGCATTGCAATTATAAAAATTTATTACAGGAGTGATTGTTCGTATCATGGCAAAGATATGAGAAAGTGCAGAGGAAAGCTTTTTTAGTGTTTATATTTAGTTTTATCTGCATCCATAACACCATGGTGTAAAGCCTTTTTATTTTGCATCCTTTGGATATTGTGGGGTTTTTGAAGACATGCACGTCATCTCAAGAACATCACATTCTTTTTGTTTAAAAACAATGATCAATCAGAGCTTTTACTCATGTTTTTGATACAATAACACATTACCCAATATGTTTGATAGAAAGGAGAAAAGGTCTGCATGTCTCCTTTGTGTCATATTTCTGTCAACTAGCAGTGACAATTGCCAGCTGGGATCAGGATGTATCAAATTCTTTGTGGCCCAGAGAACTTTACAGCTCTTCTTCCAAAGGAAATATAGAAATTAGTGATAATATAATGCAAATATCAAGAGCTGCTGATCAATTCCTACTTTGCTTTCTTTGTTTTGAAGATCTCCGTGGCACCTCATGGATTTCAAACTCCTCATTAATGTTTTGTCTTTCCCATGAAGCTCTCTGTGCTCTCTGTTTTACTGTTTGTTCTCTTTCTGGTCCCTGAAATTTGAGGTCCATCTCTGTTGCTTCCTTCTGTGGAAGAAGCTACAGATGTCTCTTATTCCCACTGGTCTTCACTCAGCTAACTCAATAGTCTTCTTCTGGATGCCTTCTTCTAGCATTCGATTGAGCAGATCTTTGTATTTGGGATATTCTTTAACATGCTCCCCGTTAATGATGCCACAATCTGCTCTGAACTTCCTTCTTACTCCCTTAAGTAACTCAAAGAGAATTAGCACCTTCCACAGGACCATTGTGCCAGGCAAACATTGGGCTTGAAGTGATGTAGGTGCATAATATGTTTTTAAAACACACTTGAAAATGCAGCACTCAGATTGCAGTTTGTTATCAGTTGTTCCCACACTCGGAATGTCAGCAGCATCAATTCAAGCATGAGATTACTCCTTTAGCTCCTATATTCTCTAATAACACTACTTTTGGAACCTGCAAGTAACAATATAGCATATCCAAGCTAATTATGCTATTTTGTACCATTAATCTATAATTATAGCCCATTTACATATTCAGCATAAGACAGGGTTTTTATCATTGCACTACCAGTGCTTTCTTCCTGATTTGTTTATTACAGGGGAATTAATTTTCCCTTTCTATTCCTATATTCATTGCATTTCCTCATCTACAGCTTTTATCTTGATCTATATGGCCTCATGTTCTTTTAAGGTATCAACTCATGACGACACCCAATGTTTGATATTTTTTTTAGTTTTTTAATAGGTACTCCAAATTCCGAAATATTTAGGGTTTTTCAAAATCATGAGTTTAATCTTATTCATACAATTCCTCAATAGATAGATTGTGTCCTTCACACAATCGTGGTATGACTGAAGCTTTACTTTGTTTTAGTGACAAATGTGAATTCTCACAAAAGTACTTTTTTTTTCCCTTTGCCATACCGAAAAAAATATATATCTGTATGTTGGTGTGTTTTTATTTTCTGCTTAAGGCGTTTTCATTCTTTTCCTCATGGCTGTGGTAGGATTCTTCTTTCAAATTTAAGTTGGATATCAGAAAAAAATTCTTTCCAGAGGGGGTAATCAGGCATTGGAATGGGCTGCCCAGAGAGGGGGTGGATTCACCATCCCTGGAGGTTTTCAAACTGAACTTGGCCGTGGCACTGAGTGCCATGATCTGGTAAAGGGCCTGGAGCTGGACCAAGGGTTGGACTTGATCCTGGAGGTCTTTTCCAACCCAATCAATTCTATGATTCTATGGTTCTTCCCCTCGCTCTTGTACTGTTATCTATTGTAATTTTACTTCTAAAAAAAAAAAAAAAGACAAATTTTAAAGCTTTGTGCATCTTCTCTTTAAATAATAATACTTAGAGTCTTCAAACCACATTTGATGCTTATCATCCATAAATTTCTAACTGACAGACTGATTATATTTTCAGAAAAAGCTCTACATTTCCTAACAGTAATGAGTATCATCATGCACTGGAAGTATTTGCTAAGGTCAGTTCTATGTGACTTGGGCCAGGCACTCCCAGTAGAAAAAGAAACAGATTAAAAAATTCATTAAGTTAAAAATCATTCACCTTAACGCTCCATAAAATATTTATGAATAATGAATACTTCTACAGAAGTCAGAAATGAATAGCAAACAATTTATAAATATAAAAACAGTTAAACTCTCCACCTAATGAAATCATAATAAATAAATCAATCAACCCTTCATAGGAAGGAAAATGCACTATCTTATTTTTTGGGTTATAGCTCTGGCATTACGAACAGTCTTCACTGAAAACTGCAATGCTGAGTATTAGCATGTGTTTGCATCTGTGTGGGAGAGACAATGATAAAATATTCTTCCCTTTTGTTCCATCAAAGTCAACTTTGTTGGGACATTGCCTGGAGGCCTGAGCAGAGGGCAGTGAATGCTCAGAAAGCAAGAGACTAAATTTAAATTTAAAATTAGTATGTTTATCAGCACTGAAAACTTCTTACTACCCATCTTATAACCAGTGAGGTAATTCCACTAGTCAGCAAATAAAAATGGAATGTGGCCCTCGGTGTTGGTTGCTTAAACTGGGAGAATTTTCTTTAAGCTGAGAATAGACTGGATGCTAAATTCAATTCAGAAATGAGAAAAATACTCTTGAACCCATCTGATCACAACTCAGCCTTTTCTCCCTTGTGGGCAGTATAAAACCTGTCTGCTTTTAAATTTTAATTAAAACTTAGATTAGTTATGATCATCTAATCTTTTCTTTGCACTGCAGTGTCTGATCACTGCATATAAGTATCCAAAGTTTAATCTGCTTCTAGTCCTCCCAGATTTGACAGTCTAATTAAGTGCTCAACTTTAACACTTAGTATATAAGAAATCCCACTTCATGTTTCGATTAGATTTCAGATAAAATTGGTCACTTACCTGTTCTGCTGAAGTATTTCTGTATGATTTTATTGTTACATCTTGGGGTATTGCATTCCCCTCCTTTAGGAACCAACAGGTTTCCTTCCTGCATTAAGTTGAAAAAATAATTTGAGGGCTTAGCCTACCATTGTGTTACTGACAGTGTATTGTGGTGTCTTAAAGACATTCATTGAGTATCAAAATTATTATATATACATATATGTGAACTTACCAATATTGTTACTAAGAGTAGTGAGGGCGGTCCCGTGGTGTAATGGAGAGCACTTCGGCCTCTGAATCCCAAGGTCCCGAGTCTGAGTCTCAGTGGGGACCATCCCCGGCAGTTCAAGCCTCCCTGCCATCCCATCCCGTCAGATCTCAGATGCTCAGCAGGGTCAGCCCCGGTCAGTACTGGGTGCTGTAGATAGTCCCAAGGACTTCACTGGCACTGTCCAAGCTTGCTCGGCCGTGGCAAATGAACCTCAGGACTTAAACGGTGGGGCCAGTTCTGTGCACTCTGTGCCTCACCTAAAAAATCCTCTGCACAGGCTCGGAAGGCACACCCACGTGGGGAGAGCCCTTCCCAAATCTGTGTTTTTCGCAAAGGTTGGCCATTATTATTATTATTATATTATTACTAAGAGTAGTGTCTCATTGTTTATAAAATCCACTCCATTTCTCTCTCATGGGTATGGTGACTGAACTACATGTGTAGATATCTCTGGTATTTCTTGCACATGACTTTGCCTTTCTCTTTGTTGGCCTCTTTTATAACCCATCCTGTCATCCAGGTTCCTTGTAACTGTTTTCCTTGGAACTTTGGGAAAAGATGACCTTCATCTCTTAGGCCAGCAGCTAATCACCACAGAAAGCTCTAGAACAAGCCTACTGATTCTTGTTAAGGAAACAAATATTTTTCCTTATGCCAGTCTGTTCCATGTGTGGGCAGGGGATCCGCACTCTGGTAATGCCAGCACATGTTAGGTGGATGAAGATGTTATTCCCGTTGCTGTCAACAGCTGATAGTAGCCATCCATTTGCTCTCTGGGGGCACCCTTGACCCAATTATAAATAAATACAGGGGTTGCAAACTTGCAAGACTGTTGATCTTCCACCTCTTCCCTTCCCATCCCATTTCCCCTGCCCCATTCCATCCCATTTTCCTGGCCGCAGTGCATCCCATTCTTAATGCCAGTTGCATCCTGTTCCTAATGACAGTGAGTTCCGAAGTGATTCTTCAAGACTTTGCCCCCCTGGGTTGATTCTGCAGTGCTGACCCCGAACTGAGTGCCCTGGTGGTGCGGATGGCCCAGCTCTCACAGCCAGCTCTCTGCAGCCTCTCCCTGCTGGGCCTCTTTATGAACAGGAGCTTTTAGGGTTTAAATTCAAACAACTGTAGGATGAAGGAAATCGTATGCTCGATTTCACTGTCCACACTGCTTAGCTCTCCATTGGCTGGGGAGTCTGGGGCTGATTCCCTCTGCTCTTCCATTCAGTCATGCCAATTTGGTGCCTTGTGCCCCAGTGAATGCGGTATTTAAATTCAGCCACGTTCCAGGCCCTGTGCAGAGGTGTTTCGAGAAATTCACTTGTGCTTTAAGGATAAGTAGGCTCTGGTACAGCTTTGATGGTCTTATACGGACTGAACAGAACCTGAGGAACAACTTCAAATTCCCAGAACCAAGGTCACTGAAAAAAAAATTCAACTTTGCTGCAGTTTGCCCTGGCCCATACTCTGGGAACAATTTAATTATTTTTTTCTGAAATCCTCTGGGCACTCCTCAGTTATCCACATAGCAGCATAAACTAATCACTGCTCAAATTCTGACCTTTGTTGAATAGCAGGGGCTCAGGCAATTCCTAATCCTGCTGTGTTATTTTGGCATAAACTTCTTTGTGCAATTTATGCTAAAATAGATCCTGGTTTTATCTTGAACTTTAGTTTGACAGATCATGGTTCAGGTCCTTCCTTGACAAATGATGGTATGAACTTATCTTCAGTGGAAGGTAATTCAGCTTTTAGCCCTGAAAACATTCTTGTGGCCTTAAATTTTCAGTTATTTTTATACTTCACCAATTGTCTTTAAACTAGGGACAAGATAAACTTGTTACATGCCTTTAACTTTCTAGTGATTATGCCATGTTGTATTACTTTTCATTTTCCTTGAAACAGTGCTTTAATCATCTGCAGCAGATCAACCTGGATCTTTTCAACTATTTGTCTTCTGTGTGGAAAAGAAAGCTACTGTGTCTTTATAAATTTCACAGCTGCTGTGGTAGCAGATCTGTGGGAATAGTCAAACTGCAATATTTTCCCTCTGACAAAGAAAGTGGGTCTGGAATGTCTTTATTTGATACTGTTTTGTTAATTTCAAAATACAGCACCTATCTCTGTTTTGAGGTTAGCCATTCCTTGCTAAGGCTACTGAAAGCAGCAATTTTTATAATAAACTTGCCATTGTAAAGGCTTTCCCCTCTGTGCTGTTTTAGTGAGGAAGTTACAGCTGAGAGTGGGTGATGCTGAGGAGGAAATGACATTGGTTTTCTACTGTTGTCATACAGGACTATTAGGAGATGTTCCTCCTTATTTTAATTTTCTCCTTTTTGAGGCCTCACCAAAAAAAAACAAAAAGAAAAAAAAAAGAAAAGAAAAATACTCAGAAGTTCAAGTCCAGGATGGTGGACTCAAAGCATGCCTGAAAAAAAATATACTTATTTCTTGGAGGATATGTTCTAAGACTTACATTGGAAGGTTTGGCTGAGCCTGTTCCCGACTGAGTTTTACGCTGGTATGACCACCCAGGGCTTGAGAGATCAAAGGGCAAGAATTAAGAGCCCTTGGTTTCATGGATGACTGAGCAACAGGCCAAGCAGCTCTTCATTTAAAGGGGAACTTCTTGCAAAATGTAACAATGTTTTTTTCAGGAAAGCAACATATTATTGAGGCATGCTTCCACGCACTAATGGCATGGACACTGCTGGTAATAAGAATAAGGCATAAGTGAAGTAGCTTTTCTTTATTTATTTTTCACAGATATTATTTGATCGATTTTTTAATTTTTTTTTTTAAGCTAATTTTTCTTTTAAAATTTACACCTGCGCAAATAATTTCCCAAATGTATCTACAAAAAGGTCTGACTAGCTGGCCCTCTGTCCTCTGAGAGTGTACTTTGGTAAGTTGGTGAGTTGCCTTTACAGGTAATTCTAGGTATGAAAATCAAGTATGATGTCAGAAACCAGATGAAACTTTTTATGTGAATCAGAAGCTTTTATAGGAGTTTCCTGAACATCCCTCACCTGCATAGATGTTACAGCTTTAGTGGTACAATGAAGAGCGAGCAGCAGGTGGAGCATCAGTATTGATTTTGGCACTGCAGGACTTTGAATCACACAAAGCAGAATTTAAACAAAATGCAGGAACCCTGAGAATGGTGTCACCAGTTCTGAGATGGGAAAAAATATCCTGAGGCTACTGTCCCTGTTTTAAATAGCAGTGTGGACTTAGCATTTCCTTCCTGGTGGTGCTTGCTGCATTACTCAATACTCTGAATAATGAATCTTATATTTTCCATGTGCTCTTTCAATTTATGAAGGGTTCATCAGGTGTCTGTGTGTACTTTTGAAAGAGACATTACAGATCTGGGGTTCAATCACAGATACAGGGAGAATAATCTACAATCAGTCTCCTTACCTGGTTTGCCAGGGTGCTGAATAACGGATTTAAGTTCGGTATTTCTGGATTTAGCTCTCATATTAAGCACAGTCTGTTGTTGCACAAGTGATATTTACATTCTATACAATTCATGAAATGCCTACTGCCACTCCTATAAATAAGAGATTTAAGGAACTTCAGATTAAATCAGAGTAGATCCTTCATTTCCAGGCTGCAGAATTGCTCAGCTTTCTTCTGTTGCGTTAGTCAGGCAATAGAAAGGTCAATCATTGCAGTGTGTTTATAGGCTGCTGAATGTTGGAAGGAAAGCTCCATTGGATCAGTGGGTTTCCTGTGGTTGGACCAGGCACAGGGAGTGAGCTGTGTGTGTTCACTCCATGGGGACCGGTCTTACACAACACCGGTGAAGGTTACATGGCTCTTTGTGCCAGTAATTAGTGTGCAGTACATAGCTTTAGAGCTGTGAAAATTACATTCTCAACCCCAGTAATCATTTTCATTAACCTTTGTAGCTATTTGCATTGTTTACAAGTTAAAGATGAAGGGTCATTGCAGCTTTGGCTGTTTTCTCCAGCTGTCCATCATTACATCCAATTTCTAACACCAAGTGTTGCAAACTTTGCTTGCAACAGGGCTCTTCAAAGGCAGATTTTGAGCTGCTTGAGTGACTCATTTCTGTTTGCCTTCCCCACTTCACACGGGGTTCAGAACAGAATGCAACTTGTTTTTGTGCCTTGGCAAAGTAGGGGGTAAGACATTACAGAAGATCCCTGGAAGGTGCAGAAAGCACAGTCCCATGATGTAGCAGCTCTTTTTGGTTGCAAATAAACCTTGTCTGAAATAAACTTTTATTGACGTTACCCCATGGCAACAAAACACCATTCTGAATGTTTGCATTTGTTCTGCCCTTCCCTCTTAGGCCATTATGTCTGCTAACATCCCTCTGCAGGCTGAAAGCAAAGATCCAGCAGCAATTGTCTGGCTTAGCCAGCTAACAAGTCTGGATAGGTGTAAACCCCATTGCTCTGGGCTGGTAAGTGATGAAGTGCAGCCTTAGCTCACTCAAGTGATTCATCTGCCTGGACATCCTTCTCTGACAGTGATGGGGAGCAGATATTTAGGGAGAGAGGGAAGGAGTGTAAGATACCAGGCAAGCACAGAATAAGCTTTTCCCTTGTTTCACTTCTGACACTCAGAGGTTTTAGGGATTTCACTTGTATTTTACTACAGAAAAACTAATTGGAGGGAGTTATCCTTATTGGTTGATAATGTTATTAATCAATACATCTATCATAGAATTTGCTTAATAGTTATTATAAAAATCACTTTATATAAAGCAACTTAGCATATGGCAAAAATCATAAGGTACAGATGTGTAGGACCTGTCCTTGAAGCTTCTGTATTAAGGGGCCTTAGGGATTTCTCATGCTAACTAAAATAGACTAGACGCCATATGAAACAAAGATAAATCAGAAGAACAGGATAATTAGAGAAATTCACCAATTAGACCAGTTATAGTTGCCAACAGATCCAGTTTGGAGCAGTTTTGAGCCAAAGGTAGAAAGTTCACATGAGGAAGACGACAAACTTCATCCCCAAAGACCACCAGAAGACCCTCGTCCCTAATTCCCAGGAGGAAAGGCACAGGCGCAAGAAGGAGGTGAATGGGGTGGAGAAGATGGAAATCAGCTCTTAGAACTCATTATGATATCCCTGCCTTTTCTAGGAAAATACTATTTTTGCATGAAGATATAATGAATATGTATAACTTACTTGCATATAAACAAGTTGTTAACCAAGTGTGCATGTTTTTGGAGGAGCCATCCCCCATGCACCTGGGCCTTGAATAAACGTACCTCTCAACAGCCTTATCGGATATAGAGTCTTTTCTCTGCAAATCAAAACTACTTGTAACACACAGAAGCAACTAAAAACTGGTGTTAAGGAAAAGAAGCCATGATGTGATGAAATAGGAGGAAAGCTGAACAATAATTTCATCTTGTCCACACAGGGTTTCCCTTAAAAGTCAGGAAGATAGCAGAGATAGTCAACCTCTGAAATTCAATCTCTGAATATTAGAAAATGGTTTTGGAATATTGTCTTCCCTCCAGCAAAAAATCCTTTATCATTGATAGTGATTCTTGAGTTCTCTCAAGAAAATGACACAGCACATTTCTGGGATGGTTGTCCTGTTTTTAATTAAAATAACTTCTACAACAGTTAATAGTTTCTTCTTTTGGCCAGGGCTCCAGAACTCGTTGTGAACACCCCTCAGCATTCCTCAAAGGAGCCTGAATTTTTCTGAAGGAAAGTCACAGCGAGAAAAAGTTCTGCATTTCCAAGGACAAATATTACACTGGTGCCAGAGCCCAGGGAGAGCACATTCCTCCTCCATCCACTGCGCCAGAGGAAACTTTCTCCTTAATTGTTGTTACTGCAGAATGATGTAAATGAAACCTGGATCTAGTACTTTTGTCCTAATGGGTTTTTTGGCCTATCAGGAGGAAAGTTTGGTTTTCTTCATAATGAAGCTAACTGGTTTCTTGAAGTCAGGTTTGTGAGTGATGATATGCACAGCAGGGATGTGTTTCATAGGAGACTTGCTTTAGGTTTTCACAATAACTGGCCATCAGGCCACTGCCCCACCACTTTTTGGGATATCACATGGATTTTTCCACAGTATCTTCTGAAATCTCAGTTTGGCTGTATCACCACAGATCCTCATTATGAATTTTTCATACATCATATGTTTGTGCTTTTAATGGAAATGGAAAACACCAGCACCTTCTGGATTGGGCAGGGAAATAGATGAACTAATTTCACTGAAATGATGACGATGTGGAAAAGTACAGGGAAGTTTAGGAGCAAAAATGAATCTGCCATGGATCCATTCCAAATCCTGTTTTGGCAGCCCAAGATTAACTGTGATCCAGCTGTGGAAAGGACCCAATTATTTGCCCCTTAATCTTTTGCAAACTGAGTTCCTGGGAGCTGCATTCCATCTGCCTTGAAATCTGTGTCTTGGCTTATTTTTCATGAGGAAACGCTATAGCCTCTAAAGATGGACAGCTTTGGGATGCTGAGTGACTGAGCCATATGATACATCATTTGACTGTTAGAAAAGCTGTTTCTTTATGGACAGTATTCTTAGTAGATAATCTAATAGGTCCACTTACCCTTTAATTTCTTACATTGCTGTTAATTAGTATCAAATTCTGGCTGCATTGAAACGCTACTGTTGGCCCCATTTCCTATACTATCTCTGGGATGGAGCTTCATTTTTTAATGTTCTATAGTGAATTTTCATTACTCTAGGAAAAAGTAGTATTTTTTAACTACACCAAAAAATTGGAATGTTTTTCTTTCTCTGTATTTTCTTTCTTTAAGGAAGCGGTGTCAAGGCTGATGTTTAGGGAGAGTTTTTTGGAAGCCTACTAGTAGCAGAAAAGCAATGTTATGATCCTGCCAGAAAAAGTGCTGGTGTACTCTAGATGCTTCCTCAGATCCTTTAGCAGGATCTGGGCTGTGTCTTCCTTATCTATATTCTCTTTGTGATCATTTCTAAGGGGTGCTAGTTTGGACAAGATGCCTCTTTAAGACACTTTTGGGTAATCCCCTGACTGTCTAGAAAGCCAGTTACCTGTAGTAAACACAAATTGTTAACAGATGCTCTGCTAAAAGTATTTTAACCAGATTTTTGCCCTATGAAGCTGAGCCCACTGGTGAGCAGGACTTGCTGCTGGCATGGTCTGTCACCTCTGCTAAGAGAAATGATGGAATAGGAGGCATCAATTCACTTGATGCTGTCCCCAGCAGAGCATGCACCCCCGGGTGGAGGATGCTTTGTGCTCAAAAGGAGTGTGAAGAGTCTTTCTCCTTTATCTCAGAGTTGTCAGAAATGTTCCAGGGTCTCCTAAAAACATGCTGCCAGGCAAATAATGCAGAACTGAATTAGCCTGACTATTTTTCTTCTGTGTTCCTGTTGGAGAAGCAGGTTCATCTAAATGAGGCAGCATAAACACGAAACAGAGTGTTTGGGCTTAATGTTACAATTTATGAAAAAAATGTTAACTGTCAAAGACGTGAAAGGTTCAGCATCTGCTGTATCACACACTGCCAGCCTCTGCAGGGGAATCAGGGCAGCACATTCCAGAAAGCAGCAATGAGATAAAGGCACCACTGAAGTTAGAGTCCTTCCTTTGCATCTGAGCAAGTTTGCACTTAAGGCTAACAAATCACTGAGCACAGCTATTCCCATCCTCCTCCAATTTTAAGGCTTTTTCCCACTTAAAAGTTGTTTTTTGTTTGTTTGTTTTTCCCCCTTGTTTTTATATTACAGTCAAATCTGAACACCTTTTAATTTTTCAGTATTTGTGTTCTCTATCTCTGATAGATAAAGAATTAATGTTATCCTCATTTCACAGATGGGCCACAAAGGACTAATGGGTCAGGTTCACAGAGATATGTAAATATTTATATTTCCATTTATTTCAGTAGCAAGCCTCCTGCCTACATAAGATGCTTAAATATGTTTTTGGTCATGAACCTTAGTGATTAGCTGAGATTTTACAGGAAATCAGTAGTGACACAGAGATCTGAACCCTTTAGTGTTCTTTGAGTTCATCTCTTTTTGCTGTGTGCTTGCTGGGATTATGTGAAGTCTAAGCCTCCCTTCTCACCAAGCTGGTTTTAGCATAATGGGACAGAGGTAGAGAAAGCTGCTTTGATAGCTGTTTGCCTTGGGCATTATGAAACAGAATTGACTTTAAAAAGGCATTTACAAGTGACCTAGTGCTTGCTGGGAGATGGCCACTGCTGTTGGATCAAAAGCTAGAGGAGATACAGCTTCGGGACAGAAGTAAAATCTCTCTGTACTGCTAAAAGAATCAGCATCAGAAGAATTGGAGAGGGGGTGGGAGAGGGGAAAGCACAGAGCAGGTAAAAGTGATAATTTCTGAATATTTATTACCGCTTTTGTGCTGTAGCACAATTGAAAACAAAGGAGGTGGAGCCTGTGTTCATAATTGAACTGGAACCCTCCAGGTCAGAGGGGAGGGTGACCTGTGTGCACTCTCTGCTTTCCAGGCCAGCAGATGGTGTGACTGATACTGGCTCTGGAGAGTGGCCTTGCTGCAGCTGTAATGACGGGCATGTGAATGTGATACCAGTTCTCTGGGGAGAGCTATAAATGTAACATTGGAGGATAAAGCAAATACAGTATCAATAAAAAGATATTGATACTATTCTTGTCACTTGTGCACTGACACTCACAGTGTTGGCAATAACAGGCAGGTCAAAATACCTTCCAAAATGCAATGAAGAACTTAGTCTGTTCTTTAGTTTCACCACCTGGGAATGCAGATCAGATTTTAAAATAAATAAATAAGGTCTCTTGCTTCCACTTTGATGTAAGAGCTGTTGGTACCGTAACAAAGGTTATTTGAATTAATTCTGGAAGGGAATGTAAATAGCAAAGTGTAGGATAATGGGATAATTATATTGATTGTTACAGTAAGGGTATTTTCTTCTCCTGAATGAAAAAACAATAGTCTTTTCTGGGTTTAATATAAAAAGGAAAGAGTATTTAAGAAACAATATAGAAAAAACAGTGGGAAAAAGTATATTAAAAGCTGCCTGCCATCAAATATAAGATCTCTGAGTTCAACAGGGTGATACATGATGCAGGCCTTCTGATTTAAACTGAGGTTGGATTGCTCCTAAGAAGAGCATATTTTTTAGTCCTTTTCATCACGAAGGACAAAGCTATAATTACTTATTTGGTATCTCTGTCTTTAGAGTACTTCAATCTGGTGAACACAGTTGTGAAATTGAAGCAGAGTTTTTTCATTTAGATTAGGTAGATTTTTTTAAAAAATCAAAAACAAGGAGTGAAAAATTAAGCTAATACATTCCAAATAATAGAATTTTATTTTTTTAACCAAACTCTGCAGTATTATTATAGTGTTAGAAGCTTTGCTTACAGACTGTTTTGATTACTACAGCATAGACTCAGTACACAGAGATTCTGGAGAACCTGCAAGTTAAGGGACAAGAGATGGATCCTGGAAGATGGATCCTTAAAGAGCACACAGAAGTTATGGAACTGTATGGGTCAGTATAGAGACAGTAATTTTGCTATGGCAGGAGCCCTACAGGGATGAGCAAAGGGTGATATGTCTTTGCCTGAAAAATTCACTCTGTCAAGACCTGAACATAGAGCTTTAGGGAATGATATTAGATACCTCAGGTCTGTTACATGCAAAGGCATTTTCCCCAGTTCAATCACTTCTGTCCTTTCCTAGTGATTTGTGAAAGGAAGTCAGTAGGTTATACCTGGGGTTTCTGGCTGATTTTTCCTTCCATCAAAAGTCCAGTAGGAAACTGAGAACGTATCTGGGGTTCTTAATGGTGAAAATTCGATAGTGCAGCCTCATTACCGTTCTGTTATGGATTCCCTTCATCCGATATCTTGATATTCCCACTTAGAGCAGGAAAATGGTTTCAATTTATTAAACTAAGTGTTTAGTTAGAGAAAATCAAAAGTGCATGCTAATGTCACTGTATTGACAAGCCTTCATCCTCGCTGCAGAGCTGCCTGTATTTATGTTACCATTCAGTGGGAGGTTCTCTAAATGCTGGAGGCTGAAGCCGTAGTGAAGACGTTGCTGTCAGCTCACTGCTGCCTAATTAGACAATGTTGCTTTCCACAGCTCTGCTCAATAGTTGTACTCTTTAAATACCAGGTTTACCAGGGACCTGTGTACGTTGTCACTTGTGGAACGTGGACTCCAGTCTGAGTGTTTCTGAAAATTCAGTATATAGATATTCAGAATTATTTCAAAAGTCTTCAGTTAGAAAACTGGCAGTACAGAGAGTTTTGATTTGTCTAGTTTTGAAACATGTTTGCACATGTTTTTAGAAATAAAATGTATATGTTTCTAATTAATTGGCTGAGGCTTGATTGACAGACCAAAATATTTCTAACTGCAAATCCTAAATCTAATTTAAATCTCATTTCATCTGTTCTAAAGAAGCTTGACTGATTGAAGGCATTTAATTTCGCTGCCATGCAATGGATATGATCTTAGTGCCACTCTTTTTTAACTGGCTTTTCAGTGACAGCAGCGGAAATGAAGCTGTAGTCAGAGTCTCAGCACACAACTGCAGTGTGTTACCCACAAATAGCAAAGGTTAAAGAATACAAGTTAGTGCTTGTGTCCTTTAAAAATACACCTTGAAACTAGCTAAATAAAAGTTATCATTTTAAAGTGCGAGTGTCAACATCTATCAAAAGAACAAATGTGATGGAGTGATGATGATAAGAATGCAGCTCTCTCACCTCTGGGCTGACCGGCTTAGATTTAGCGCAGGTGATCTGAATTCACTGCCTGTCCTATGATTTGGGCAGTATCAAAGCAGTTAAAGATCTCTTTGAGTGAGCTGTGCTTTGGAGGAGGGGGTAATGCGATTGTTGTAGTAGCTGAGATACTTGGTGAAAAATGGCCAAGTTTCTGGCAGGTGAGCCTTTGTTCTAAAGCCCAAGGGGCAGGGGTTGGGCAGGCACAGGAGCTGAGCCCATGTGCCCCAGGGGCAGGCACACTGCCAAGGCATTCCAGGAGCTGTGCTTTGCTGTTTCCCATGCAGCCACTGCTTTGGGGGTGAGGTTTCAGCCTGGCTTGTGGACAGTCTGGGAGAAGCCATACGAGTTGTTCTGATGGAGAAGGAATGGCTCTATCTGTTAGGAGAAAAAGTTTCTCTGTATGGAATTCCGTATATGGGATAGAAATGCAAGTTGCAGATGGATCAGATGAATGTACTGGTTCACCTAAATCTGTGTACTTTGATTGTTCAGGGAAGTGGGGAAATCCTGTTCCTTATTGGTTTATCTAAGCCTGTATTGTGTTTCTGACAGTGTCAGGACATGGTATGTGAAGGAGACTTCGGAGGTTCTGCAGTCTGTAATTTGGACATTGTCCCCCTCCTGTTAATTACCTCCAAAACAGTGTTGCTGGGGAGCTCTACCTTATGTTACAAAGGAAGTCTCTTGTGTCTGATAGAACTTTGGCTGCCTTTGTATTTACTCAAACAAATACCATATGTTAGTCTCCTACCAGGATTATTGAGAAGTCAGGTATCAGTGAATTCCTCTCAATTATTTATTTATCTGATGTGACTTTGTTGGGGGGTTTTTTGTTTGTTTGGTTGGTTGGTCTGTTTGGTTTTTTTAACACAGCATTGTAAGGATGACCGTTGCCTGCCATTCCATTGGTTCAGATCAGCCACTCGTTAAGTTTAAATTGATTAACCAGTTTGACATTCAGTATCTATGAGCTTGGTGGAAATTGGTGGCTGGGTCAAGGAGAGCTCCAAAGGGGGAAAGACTCAAGGATTTTGTTGCTGTGTTTGGCTGGGTGATACAAAGATATTTTGAGGCCAGCCACAAGATGTAAAAAGGCATTCTAACAAAAAAAGAACCTTTTAGAAGAATGAGAAGAGTAAATAGAGGTGGAAAATATAGATACTGGTGTAGGACATAAGGAGACATAAGGAGTGCCATAAGGGGAGTGGTGTGGTGGCATAAGGAGAATGGGACAGAACTGCAGAAGAAAGCAGCAGAGAATGCTTGGAGGGAGTTGGTATTTGTGGAGCTGGGACATGCACCTGGAGGAATAAAGGCTTCAGCTTGAAGAAATCCATGGGAGCTATTCCAACTGTTCTTCATAAACATCTTCTATTCCTTTACCCATTTTCATTGTCTGGTGTTGAACCCCTTCATTGTTTGGTTTTAGATAATCAGTACAACACTGCTCAGAGTATTTTAGTGGTGGCGTTCAGATATTTTAATATTTTAGGACTAGTAACAGCCTTCCTGTGCTCCTCTGTATTTTTTCTTGTCCATAGTTGTGCATAGCTAAGCTTTCCATTTATTTCCTTCACTAAAGGAAGATAATTAAATTTTTTCCCAGCAAAGTATGGCTGTAGATTATTTTGTTCAATGTGTACAAATTTCCATTTTTCAGCAGTTAACTTTGTTTTCTCAGATTCTCACATCTTATCAAGAGGTTGATTTTTCACCATGTTGTCAGATTTCCTTAAGGTGAGGATATGCATTATCCTGTGAAGATGGCCATACCACCTGTCACACCTCCTTTACAGACCATTATTAAATAACCCAAAGATCCTAAAGGACCTTGTATGTAAGCAAAAGCACTGAAATAGAATCAATATTTGTATAATTGTAAATGCAGGGGGAAAACAAAATTCTTTTTACTGCTATTTTTAAGGTAAATATCAATATTTTACATAACACAAGTGTTTATTGCTAGCAAGTGAAAAAAATTATTGATGGAAATATTTAAAATATACCTTAGGGAGAAAATGCTCACATGTGACTAAATGTGACTATTTTATTTGGGTCAATAATTTCTTGAATTTACTCTCTAAAATGTGGGATTGTCACTCCTTGCAGTCCAAGGAAAGAGGTGCAGGAATTGGGTGGCAGTGAGAACTGAAGGCTGTGAGGGGTGGGGACTCCCATCCCTCTCCAGCGCTGCCCAGCTCACTGTTTACTGCCTGTTCCAAAATTATTCTGCATGTGGAAACCTCCTGGAAACGGGTATTTGTAAGAGTTTCCCAACCTGCATGACTGCAGCAGGAGGGGAGAATTTAACCCCTGTTCATATAGCTCTTTTCTTACTAAATGAAGATGTTCTTTGAGAAACAGAATACATTTGACACTGTATTTACCATTCATGTCTACTATGAACAGAATTATTTTATAGACAGACACATTGTTCTCTCACATATTAATTTTTTAAAATGCATTTCACTTCTGCTGACAAGCTATTAAAATTCAACATTTAAATGTCACACTATGGCATGTAATTTGCTGTCATGAAAACAACTATGGATTTATTTTCTGGTGAGCATCTCGTTAAGTATTGAGCAATATGTCAAAACCAAAAAGTGTCATGATTTCTTAAAGGAGGAAAAAGGAGAAATCCCCAAATGGTATGGAATATTAAAAATTGCCTGTGCTGATAGGAAGAAATTCAATGGCACTGGTTATTTTTGTTCTTCAATTTGAAAAACAAAATATGATTTTTCTGGTGGGTTGGAGTTTTGATATAATTCTGAATAGGTCAGACCAATAAAAATGCAAGAATTAATTATTGAAGTTGAATTCAGTCAATTCTTGCATGGGAGACCACCAGCGATAAACTGAAGATGATCTACAAAGCAGCTGTTGCTGCTGTTCCTTTTTCTCTTCTTTCTGAGTCTGTTTAACATTAAACCAATAACCCATCATGGCTCTAAAGAGGAGTGTGCTGTTTCAGGCACAGATGCTGCTGCAGAGTATAATGCCTTGATCCCCTCTGGATTTTAAAGATGATAGACACCTTTTGCAAGAAGCAGCATATAAATTTCAGTGACTGACACAAACTTAATTTGGACAATTTTCTTTACTGAATTCCTCCCACACCCGTATAAAATCCATTATACTTATTTAATCGTTGTCCTTATCAGCTGTTCAGGTTTGTTTTATGCCATCAGACAGGCACTGTATCCCAGCCCTCACAGGGCAACATATTAATCTCAGCTGAAAAAAAAAAGTTCTATAATTTTCCAGTGTTTTCATACTAAAAGTTGTTGGTAACAGTAATAAAAATTATTTCATGCTTAATGCTGTTTGATTTAGTAATATTTTGAAGGTCCAGATAACAGCTTATTTTTCATTCACACATTATCTATAGAAATTGCTTTATTCCTTTCATTTTCTTAACCCTGAAATATATCTGAAGTGAAACCAAATAGCATATTTGTTAGTTCAAAATATTTTTACTGAAAACTATTTTCCATTATGTGCAATAACATACTTAATAACAAAGAATGTGATTTATTTCTTAGATAAATGTTACATTATCCTCCAGGCTTCTGTAAAACTTACCCCTCCAAGAGATTTTTCTTTTTTCTTCTGTTTTTGATTTCTGCTGCAGCTATAACACTATGCATGGATCCACTGTGACTACACGACAGATTTTCACATGAAAAGTACTGTGAAAGATTTTTAGTAACATTTTCTTACTGTCAGGTTACCCTGTCTTTCAAACAGCCCTTTCAGAATTTCTGTTAAAGTGTGTGTGTCTGGTGCCAAGAGCATCAGACACAGGCAGGGATGGGCAAGCGTTTCAACTGACCTGTCACTGCCAAAGGGAAGGGGAAAGAACATTCTGCTGCTTTGAAAGACACCTATCTCTGCTAAAGCCTGTAAGAGCTCCTCTGTGGAAAAATTGGGTGAAAAGACACATATCTATAAAATTTTTTTGAATGCAACTGTGAATTTTATTTTGAATATAGAAGAATTTTTTAGAAATAAAATTGATACTATGGCCATGGTTATTACAGAGCGCTTCCACCCTGGGTTTTGCTTTCATAAGTCCTTCCACACTCTGTTAGAGAAACCAAATGTTAAACAGAGAACAAAACCTGTGTTGTGCAAGGAAAAATGGCTGTGTAATACAGGCTTGTAAGTGTGAATTGAGATAGGGTCCAGGGATCAGGCACTGAGGGCACCAACCTTGTTACTGCAGGCAAAGAAGGAGTCATGTAGCTCTACAAAGGGTTATAATTGTTAGTGGAGTTAATGAACAAAGCTTCTTCCCAAGGCCTCATTGGCAGGCTGTTTGCTTTTATAACAAAATGCTGTTGCAGTCCCAGCAGAAGTCGTGTTCTTTGAGAAGAAACAAGTCCAAGTCCAGTACAGGTTGGATGGAGTCAGAGATATATAAAGGGGATTCCAATACTCTGCTCTTAACCAGGAAAGAGAAATATGATAAACTGAAAATAAGAGCTGCGAAGCACCTGTTCCCCTCCTCAATGACACCTCAGTTGGGGTCTGATTGGCAGGCTCACCTGCACTGGGGGCTCTGCCTGCAGCAGGGACCAGGAAATGCTGCATGACAGTAAGGGAGATGTGTGGAACCTCACTGGGATTGGACTAGGCAGCTGGGCTGCAGGGATTGTGGGATGAATCAATCAATCAATCAAAATTAATTAATTAATTCTGGGATGAATTCTAACTTGCTCCTAGTTATCCTGCTCCAAGTGGATTGGGGTCCTTGATTCAACCTGGAAGACTTCATGGCAAGCTGCCCCGTGTGACAGCCCCCGCTTAGAGTGTGTCAGAAATCAAACCACACTACAGCAAGTAGGAACAGCACAGTAAGAAATTATCTAATAGCATAAATAACAAATAAAGCAGCACAATGAAGTAAATAGCTCTCATTAGAATATTCCAATTTACCTTCCCTTTTTCATGGCTCCTAATGAAGAAAGACTCACTGCAAAATTTTAATCTATTTCTTTTCCCTTCTGCAGTTTGTCTGAGTTTTGGAAAAGGTGATGTCAGTGCAGGAAAGAGAAAATCCACTTCCTGCTTGTGCTTGCTGTGAACTGTAAATACAATTTAATCAGAAACAAAGTTCAGAACACTCTAAATAAAGTCTCTATTCGCCTTCTACTTCCCATGCCTGATTTTCCTTCCCCTTACTGTCACAAAGAGGAGTAGACAAATATTTTTATTAACAGGTCACCAGATCCAGCTTTCAGCATGCTCAGCCACTTCAAGTGGGTGATTCCAGGTAGAAACTGCAATGTTGAAATAATTAGTTAATAAAACTTCCAAGATGTTTTTGTCTTTGTTAGAGAAGTAGGGTAGGGTTGTATGTCTCTGCATCCTGGTTAGCACAGAACAGGAAAGCTTGGATGGGATTCAGTATAACCTGTCAGCACAGCGCTCTTCCTGGGTTAATTGGTCCCACTAAGCTCTACAGTGCTTTGGTTTGCACACATTTTAGATTTGCCACTGCTGACTTTGCTTTTTTTTGGCATTAAAAATGCTAAGTCCTCACCTTTATTTTTTTTTTCCAGAATTTTCAGGTACCAGCTTTGTGCTTACCATGTTCATTATATTTACTTAAGCTTCGTTTAATTTTAGTGATTTCATCATATTCATCATTAGAGGTAGAGCAGGTTATGTATTATCACTTAAATAGATTTCTGAACAAGTCCAATGTGCACAGACTTCCTGTTTCAAACCACCTCACAATGTGAAAGGCTTATCAAGTTTGTTGTTTTCTTTTTTCTTTTTCCATACAGAGGAAGTATTTTGAGTTTATTGAGAATTTGCCATAGGAATATAACCTCTTATGACAAAATTTAGTCTGTATGCAGTGAACCCTTACAAGGTCAGCATCTTCAAGTTCATGATATGCATCATTTATCTGGCATTTCCCCACAGAATTTTGTTGTTTAGTGTGATAGTATTAGTGTAACTAAACTAGTGTTTGGAGTAAACTGCCCAGTTTACAGAAACCTGCCTGTCCTACATCTTTGCAGTTGGTTTTAGCAGGGAAAACAGTGCGTGATCAGGCCTGAGACTGAATGATGAACTGTTGAACTCAGTGTTTTCCAAGTTAGTGAATCAGTGTTGCTGTGTTTGGCTGAGGTGCATAAGCCTCCTCTTCCATCTCTGGTGAGTAGATAATTCAAGGTTTAGATGCCCTTTGAAACACCTTTTTTGCCACCCCCAGCTATAATTGATTGGGTTAGCATTGGATGTTCCCCCATGGATGCCCTTTAGAAGGAAATGAGGGGTCAATTAGCCTTGTGTCACCCCATGTACAAGCAGGGTTTTTGCCCGGTAGATTTGGGAAAAATTAAACCAAGAGGAAAAGATAAAGATGATTTTTTTTTCTAAAGAGTGATGAAAACCAATTTTTGCCACTGATAAGTGTTCTTCTGTCCATATCTCCAAGGATTATAATGGATTGATTTCTAATTGATCCAAGCCTTTGCACTGCCATAGTGGTTCAGATCTGCTCACCAGGGAGATGCTCTGATTAGTGGCATTGCCCTTTTACTTTTCACAGAACGTTCTTCCTCCCAACACATCACCTTTTCCTTCCCATTTACATGGCATGGACTGAGAGTGATGTCAAAGGCTGCAAATGAGCTTCTTGCTACACTAACACTTTCTGGGTGTCACAGATTACATTCCCAGGCCTAAAGCTGTTCCCTGCATCCGTCATCAATACTATTAAGTGGTACTTCATCTAATCTGCCTTAAGGGACACAAGTGAATTTTGTCAAAACAGTCTCAGATAAATCATTGTACAATATGCGTTATTTCTCCACAGTTATTTTTAAATAAATTTTAAGGAATAAAAAAGTACTGTGGAAAAACTGATTGCCTTCACAAAAAGTAATACATGAACATCTGTCATGGATGGAGTGATGCTCTTCACTTGCAAGAGAAGTAGCATTATGTTTACTGGTATAAAACAGTGATTAACAAAGGTTGATAGTAAATGTTAACAGTGATTGAACAAGATTTGATGGCAAAGGACACTTGATTATTTACTGCATAGAGGACAGGGCGGGGCAAAAATGTGTCAGAAGACCCTACCATTGTGCCATGAGCTCAGAAAAGACCCCCTTGTGTTTTAAACTCCTTCCTCGTGGGAGTTTAGGTGTGGCTGGATCAAGACTTGGTCCCAGACTTGGTCAGTTAAGTCTAAGGGATTTTATGTGCACAGTCAATCCTTTCTATCACTTAGCTAAGACTCCAAAGTCTAAGCACTCTTAGCCCCAGTTCTCTTATGGAGTTTCTGACATGGCAGTCCTTCTCTCAGTCTCCATGAGTAGTGCTGAGAGGTGTCCCTGCTGAAAAACAAGTCCTGGCAAGCAGCCCCCCTGTTGTACAGGGCCCAATGGGCCTGGGCTGTCCACTCTTTGTGGAATGAGGTGATTGACTTATAGTCATGTTTGGATACCAAACGCATTTTGGCTGGCATGCCTCAAACAGCCCTCAGCTGATGGGCAAGAATTTGGCCTTTAGCTATTTAGTTATTGTCTATCCTTCCAGAGTCCAGCTCAAGCGGGATGCAGCCATCATGGCCATCAGTGGTGGCTACTGCTCGAGCAGAAGAGGCAAGGGAAGGCCCACACCAGCACATCATCCCATGCTGCAGAGCATCCCCTTCATTCAACAGCTGTTGGAGCTGCCATCCACCAGCAGCAAAGGTGTCATGGTCAAGTTTCACTTCTACACCCACGGGTGTCTAAACATATCCATGCATGATAATGTCTCTAAGTGTATGAACACATACAAAATTTTAGTATTTTACAGTCTTAATTCAGAACTAGACATTTATTTCCTCACTTGAGAACTTGGAGATGATTTGGGTGATTGGGACTGAGCAAGACCATGTTTGGGAAAGGCTCGGGGTAACTGCAGTCAGAACAAAGCAAGCCAGCTCCCAGCAGAAGCAGCCTGGCATTCTGCAGGAGCAGCTTCAATGCCTTAAACTGAATTATAGAAATCTGTGTCAGGAAAAAAGGCTCTCTCCTCCCATGGGCATGGCAATAAAGTAAATATATCTAAACAAGTTCTTTGAAACATTCCACAGATTTTTCTGCAAGATCATACATTGTTAGATGAAAGAACTGCTCAATGCCAGTTTTTTCAAAGAATTACTAGCAAGATCAAATCCAAAACCAAATTGCTTTCAGTGCAAGATAGTGTGATGGATCATTTTTTGGGCTCATTTTCCATTTTCAGACCTTGTTTTTTCAATTTTTAGTACCATTCCAAAGAGTGAGGCATACATACAAAAAGGAAAGGTGGGATTTTGTCTTTCCCTTGCAATGCCAATTAGGGTACTGAAATTCTTTTTAAGAAAGAAAAAAGGAATAATCTTAGAACCCCAAAGCTAGAAAACATTATTCAAAAAGGATTTGATATCCTGTGACATGGGGATAGAGGAAAAGCCCAGAATAGAAATTATTATCCAAGAGTAATGAGTGTATATAGTTCTTGTTCTTGTTGACTTTTTAAGATAATACAAATTTTTGAGGGCCATGGGAAGGAATGGAAGAAATCCAGAGAAACACAAGAGTCTAATGGAGATTTAAGCTTCACAGTGGTCATTGTTTAAAATTCCCTTTCAAAGTATTTTCCCTGGAATGGATTGTGCAACTGTCATATTAAGCATCCTGTGCATTTACAGTGTGATGCACTGGAAAGGAAGTTGCAATTCCATTAATATGTTTGGCTGTTTTCTTAAATTTTGAGTAATATGGCAAAATGTGCCACTTTTTTATCTTAACTTGGAATAAATGATTTAAGGGCTGTCATGATAGAAGTGTTGAGCCAGAGCAAATAGCAGGACAATGGATTTAGAGTAGAACTAATCTAATATTGGAAATTTTCATCTGTGAGAAATTCTCACATTGGAAAGATGTTGTCTTGGGGGATATGGATTGATGCTTGGAGGGAAACTTTGATCATTCCTAAATAAATTGTATATAAGTCATTATTTTAGAGCTCCCAGAGGCTTGAGAAGCACCATCTACTTGAAGTCCTCAGAGTTTCAGCTCCTGTGGATTGAAAAATGGCCAGGATTACCTGTCATTCCTCTGTCAGGCTGCAGCTCTCAGGGCTTCTTCATAGAATCATAGAATGGATTGGGTTGGAAAAGACCTCTGAGATCATCAAGTCCAACCCTTCTTGTGCAGCTTTCCTTCCCAGGTGAAAGGGTAGGAAAGCAGGTGGCTGTGAAATGCTTCCAGAAAGTTTTCTAAACAAAACCACTCTCTCTGAAAACTTACCAAAACCAACATTCAAATCATGCCTCCAATTAAGTAGTCACAGTTTCTGCTCAAAGCCAACAGCAGTGCAATAAAGCTGTGGGCTTTACTTCTCCAACTTTTCTTCACAGTGTGTGGAATTGTCTCATTAGGCATCTTACAGACCTGAAGCTGAAATAGTCTCCACTAGAGCTGAGGAATCACCCCAGACACGTTATACCTCTCTGATAGAAAATCACTGCTTCAAATGAGATGGAAAGAAGAGATTGTTGATTGTTGGAGTGGAGAGAGAAAGCATTTGGGTGAGGGAGCATTAAACTCTAAATTGCATTAATATTGGTTAAACTATTTTGTCTGGAAATTGAGCAAAACAGATAACATCCTGTATGGCTTGGGGATGTCATTAGAATGAGTGATCCTGCTCGAGTAATGACCAGTGATCATCTGGTGATTGCTCATGTGATTTTCTGGTAAATTTGATGCAGTGCAGTTAAATTTGCAGTGACCTGAGTGTGGGTCATGTCCCTGTGGTTATTTGCATAATCAGAGTTACTCTTTCATGGCAATATTGGGCCACAGTGAAGCTGGTACTGTGCCCCACTGTACTTATTCTCCACTGTGGAGTAGCAGGAGGAATGTCTTCCTGTCACAAGTGTCAGATACCTGCCTGAAATTCAGCATTTTAGCCCCATCCCTGGCAGTGTTCTAGGCCAGGCTGGATGGGGTGGAAGGTGTCCCTGCCCATGGCAGGAAGTTGCAACCAGATAATCTTTAAGGTCCCTTCCAACCTAAACCATTCTATGATTCTCTGATCTTCTGGTGGTATTTTTCACAAGTAAAAAGATTTCATTATCCCCATTGAAGCAATACTGATGCCAGGGTTTTGTTTCAGAATCTAACACACTTAAAATGAAAAAAAAAAAAAAAGAAATTGAAACATCAGCTGTTGTTTTAAAGTGATGCTTATCAGTCTTACAAGTTTGCCTAATGAGAAGGATAAGTGTAACATTGCAAATAAATAAACTTAGCTAACTAGATGGTGAAGGAAGAGGTAGCTCCTTTTTTGTCAGTGCTTTAGCTGTTAATGTAAATAGTATTAATTTTAGCATAGAGAACCCCCTTTTCCTGAATGTGGTACAAATACACAACAAGAGACTGTGCCTACCCCATTGACTGATGCTAAGAAAACCAACAACTGATGGTAGCCATTGCAACAGTGATGTTCCAAAAGCCCACAGATACTCCATGGTGCTGTCAGACACACTGTGCAGGTCACTAACACCTGGGCAGGGAGCAGCAGTGGCTCTCCTGGTAGTCCCTACTTGAGATCTCAGTCAGATGTTCCATAAAAAACACATTGATGACAATCCTGGTTTTGTACTTTCTGCAAGGTTATGTTCCCAGCTAATAATAGGATGTTGTTTTGATTTCCCCAAAGGATAATTGTCATGGAGTTCAAGTTGTCAAAACATGTTATTAGGATTGTTGGAGGAAGAATGCAAAGGTTTGAATAATCATTAGATGACACTGTCAATGCTACATACGTGGTAACACCTGTTTTAGTGCACGAGGAGGAGGTGATGAAGACCAAAAGTGAGAGAACAGTGGGGTGAGGTGTTTACTCTGTATCCCTTTCTAAGGAGGACGTGAATGATCTGAGCACAGCCTGACCTCTGATCCTGAAACTCCTCTCAGCAGTTGCTGTGTGCTGGTGGTGCCTCAGAGCAGTGGAGAACCAGACTGGACTGCTGAGAGAGACTGAATTACAGAGGGGACTGCTGGGTTTGGGTCAGTATTAATAAAAAGGTAGGAGGATAAAGCTTCTTACCTGCAGATGGGTCTTAGAGAGAAACACTGCTTTTAAATTGTTCAGTGGAAAAAAATTAGGATTATAGTGGGTTATATCACTGTGAGTTCACCATTTCTGTGACTACGGTGGATTGCTTTGTCCTGCCAGTGTGCAGCAAATGCTGCTGGACCTGAGGTTGGATATTTTACTCTTTGCAACCAGTCTGGAATCAATGGATTCTTCAAGTATTGCTGCACGCTTGAGTTTCAGTCAAATGCTGGTAATTATTACAGCTCCCCATCTGATTGTCAGTAATATTCTTCTGTTTGTTTCATTTTTGAATGAACTTCTTTGTAACCATTGTACCAATCAGTACTGCAGTTACTTAAAAAAAGGGAAGAGGAACTGAACATAATTCCAGTAACCAGAAGGGTTGTTGTGTACAGAGGGCATGAAAACCAGGTCTTACTCCATGATCCATGTGATAGAATCTTCCTCTGTGCTCCTTGGCTTTGATCTCCCTGTGACCTGGGGAGTTGGAGGTGAGAAGTTAGAGACAAGCATGCTGAGCTGCTACAGTGCCCATCACCCTGCTGAAGGCAAAGAAAGCCAAAGAGGCTTTGACCCCAAACTGTAAAAGGCATTTTCAGACCTAACACATTTTTCTGTTCTGTATTGTTGGGAGCATTTCCTGCTGAGGTAAATACAGCCAGAGGAAAGAACAAATGTTTTCAAATATTTTACGCTGCCTTTATGGTTTTCTCTATGCATTGAGGTGACTGCTTAGAGGAAATTGTTGATAAGCTGAGAAACTTTCACTGGTCTCTTGCTGGGACACATAAGTTTCCATTCCCCTGATCTCTCCGGTTCAAGGCAGTCAGGAAAATAATGCAAAAACATAGGACTATTCAAAGGCATGGAGTGGTGACAACTCCAAAAAAGTAACTGCAGTGAACCAGGCTCTAGGCTAGATTTCACAGAGATAGGTCCTTGCAGTATACCCAGTTTATTACGTGCATGCTTGACAATTCCATAGAGGCCATACAAGTCACTCCTCAGGGTAAACACTGCTTATCAAGAGAAAAGCTGAGCTACTTAGCACAGCAACATGGGGGAATCAGGAAAACAAAACAGGATCTAAGTCTGCGATTTGGAGCTGGGTGGCTCTGGAACAGTCACACCATGAGCAGAGAAGCCAGCAGGGGCTGAGGACAGCACATATTGGGAAGGAACCTGCAAAATGGGGTAAAGAGGAGGAGACAATAAAATTTCCTTTGACATGAGAACTGGGATGAGCATTTTGGGCTGAAGGTGTTGGAAAGGGGAAGGGACTGAAGGTTGTTTCTTGAGAAATGCTCATTAAAACTGGAATTTAAATGAGAGCCTTATATAGAACCAACATCCCAACCAACCGAATTAAAGACAATCTGTGTGTTAAAGAAGTCAGGAATACAAACAGGGAGGAGGGAGAGATAAGATATTTCCAGCACTTTAACAATTACCCTGAAACTAGATTAGAGTGGAATCCAAAGAGAGATCTTTTATCCTCTGTGGAGCAGTATGAGTAATTCTTGTTTTCATTAAAAGTGTTCATTTTTTAATGATGTTCCATTTGCATTTTTTCCCCTTAAAAGATAAGAGTTGATTAACAATGCACTGAGTTTTGCTTCTGTCTTACCAAAGTTTGTTCAGGAAGTTTTGTGGACTTGCCTCTTCCCTTCATTTGGCTGGTTAAAAGGCCCATGCTCTGTTCAGACAGAACAACAGGGAGAAGGATAAAGTGCTGGAGGTAATTCTGTCCTTAGGTTTGTGCCAGCTGAGTATATACATGTTGCCTTCTCTGTGGTGTAGGCTGGACTAGTCTTAGAGCTGTCCTAGTTTGTGTTCAGGAGATGACATTTCCCAGAGAGTTGTAACACAGAAGAGAAATTGTCAGTCTCTCAAGTAGTTTGGCATAAGACTGAATGAACCTTCCAGTCTGTGCTTTTATTATCTGGTTATCCCATCATTAACTTACTATCTAAGGTAGGAAATAAGAAGGAACCAGCAGTTTTGATCTCCACCTCACTTTCTTTCAATCTTTTTGACTCAAAAGAAACCACTTGGAGTTTGAGAACAGAGTGGATAACCTTGCTTGCAGCATTAGCAAATATATCAGCAAGTTGGTGTGACATTATGTACTTTACTGTCCCTTTAGAATTTAAGTTCAAGTGAAACAAATGTTGGAAAAAGACATATGGCTTATGGGGACAGGTTTACTCTCCAGTGAAAAGTAAAGTTATTAAATGAGCAATGCCTGCCAATTGCAGAAGAGTTGGCAGGGATACCTTGGCACTGTAGTTTTTATTTATTATTTAAAAGGGCTCATGCAGGGCTTCTAAATTTGGCCTTAAAATTCCAGACAGTGCATGAACATAGAGGGTCAATGGACTAATTATGTATTGTGGTGTGAGCAGGAAGATATTACAAAATGGAGCAGGAATGATATTACAAAATATCCTCTCAGGAAAAGTTGATAGATATAGTAGTGAAAAGATCTCACCTTAATAGATTAGCAAACACTTTCTTAAAGATGAAAACTACATCCAAGGAAAGAACTCCATGTGTAACCTCTTCTGAAGCCAAAGCAGAGAAGATTCCGTGATATTTCATTGCAGTTACTGTACAAAGTCAGTCAATTAGCACAAAAATACAAAGCAAACAGGCAATGGAATTTAAAAAATTTCCTTAGGAATAGTTGTCCTAAAAAAATCCCTAATTGTTAAATAATGAATTAATTTTGCCAAAGTTTTAAGAATCTTAGATTGCTGAAGAAATTCATCCACATTCCAAAGCAGACTCAAGGTTCTAGTGCAAAGGAATCCTGACATACACAACAGCAGGTACTTCATTTGAGGATCTGGTTTATTGTTAATAACAGTGGGATGTGTCTTTAACCCAAGGAGCTCTTACTAAGATGCAAAACACTTTCAGACTAATACAATTGAGTAACAATTGATTTTGTTTTTGAATCTCTGAATAAGCCAATGAAACATAAGCAAGTATTCTTTCAAAAAATTTAATTATTTTGTAGAGATATACTCTCTGCAATATAAATTATATAATATTTTTAATATTTTTAACATAATGAACCAGTGAAACTACAGTGGATACTTCCTGGAAAGCAATTTCCAAGCAGGCAAGGGCCATAAGTGAAACCATGTGGAGGCAACTTTGCCTAAGGAGGTTGCAAATGGGATCACACACAGAAGCTGTTGTGGGTTTGGACCCGCAGCAATAAAGTGTGTGCTGAGAACCACTGACCAATTAAAGGTCAGGCCTGGGGTCACCTCCAGCTGCAATCACTGCCTTGCCAGCTGATGAACAGTGATCTGAACTGATGGACAGTGACCTGAACGTGGCCCTCGCACTGAAAATACTGCACTTGGTCTTTTTCTCCAATTTGTTGCAAATACTCAACCCTATATTTCCCCCTCATATTCATTTCACCTTTTTTTTTACCTAAGATATGCTATTTCCTGATGGTTTTGCACCTTGTGAAGTATTTATTTTTTTAATTATATTTTCATGGTAAAATCTTTTCATGAGGAAAAAAAGAATTCTAGTGCTGAGCATCTGTGTAAAAATAACCCGATCATATGGTCTGAAGCTTACTTTTAGACACATTGGAAAGGATTGCCTTTGTACAGGGGAAGCTTCAGCTCTTTCGCAAATCCAGATCCTTCACTTTCAGTGGAACGAAATGTATCAACATTGGAAGCAACCGAGTCCTATTTAAAGCTGAAAGCCTACGAGATGGGACAAAACCCCTGCATTTTTAAAGGGAGAAAGAGGGGAGAGAAAGCCATTCATGAGAAGTATAAAATGTAATTTTGTTTTAAAGCTCACTAAAAGCTATATAGGTCATGAAGACAATCAGTCCTTTATTCTTTGAAATAATTCACATTACAGCCCTAAGTATTACCACCCTTATCACAGAAAGGCCTTTAGATTTGTGTTGGCAGATAATTACAAATTGATTTCTGGACCCTCATTTTGACAATGGTTTTGAAAACCTTTTCTTTTTTTTTTTTTTCCTTTTTTTATTTTCTCCCCTTTCTTTCTGTTTAAAAGCCTTTTATGATTTCTCCTGCATCATACTGGAGAAGTGCTGTGATGATGAGCTAGCCAAGAGTACTGACCATTTTTAAAAAAGAGCCATAGAGGACAAGACCCAAAATATTCTGGGAATGAACTGTGAAATACTGCAGGTAACTGCAGTATACATAATTTACATCTATCTTTATCTTTCATACCATTCAAATTTGAAAGAATTTTACAAATAGACGGTAATTTAACAAATGGTTAACCCAAAATTTTACAACCTGCAGATTGCTCCTTTCACTGCAAACCAAATCCTGTTTCCTTGTTTTTTTCAGCGTTTATGACTGTCAAAAAGTCTTCACAAACCAAAAGGCTTAACCCTTTATTGCTTGTGTACCCTCATGGGGTCACATCAGTCTCTGAAGATGCCACTGAGTGATTCCCAATGTCTTAGGCTGAAAGTTTAGTTTGCAGTCTCAGACCTGTTCTAGAGGTAGCAGCCAAGTTTAGTGTGATAATCCCTGCCTTGAGGAGGCTGCAGTTGAAAACTCAGCATGTTACAGCTGAAAAACACATTTAGGTAAAGTTGATGAGTAGGAAGGCACAGCTGAGTATCAGGAATAAGCAGCTCTGTTGGCAGGGCTGGGCTGTGTGCACGGGCTGCACTGAGCGGTGACAGCAGCGCAGCAATCCCTGCTCACCACCTGCCTGGCTGCGCTGGTTTTGAAGTAGTACTGAATGACAGCAGTAGTGGGGTCTTTTTGATTCTTTATTATTCCTGAGATTTAAATAGTGTTACCTCAGCATTTGGGATACATCTAAAGGATTTTCAGCACTAAGAGTATCCCAGGCATGCAGGTACGTGAAGGAGCCTGTATGACACGCAGTAAACACTGACAGAGAGGAACCAGAGGCTAAATTGAATTTTTTTAGTTTTACAGACTTCATTGATTTGGTTTTGAGTTGTTTTCCTTTCTAACTCAGACTTATGTATTATTAAAATGTTTGCAGAACATCAAGCATGATACCATTTCTCTTTGCTTTATTTTTCTTGCAGGGGGAAAAAATGATCTTTCAGATCTGTGGGAATGGTGGCCATTAGCTTTAGCTAATAACCCACTTGCATGCCTTTAAAGTACAATTTTTTTCCCTACAACTCCCAGAAGGATGTAATTTGTAAACAGTATTAAGAAAAAAGTATGAAGTGCCACTGTCTTCAATAATCTGTAATTCCCAAGGGAGGATACATTTTGATGATACTTCTTGTTGAGCTTGAACCTGAATCTGAATATTGCAAAATTTAATTTTCTTTTCCTGTAATGTACTCTTTCCTATGCTTTTAGAAGTTATTTACTCTATTAACCGTTTCACCTTCTTTTTACATTGCAGCATTTTTTTCTCATTTGGATAAAGAAAACTTTTAACTTTAAAACAAAACATAAACCCCAAATTCTTTAAAATGACCAGTGGAACACATAAAATTATATGAAATAAAAATAACCCCCTTAACTATTCATGTAATTAAAACAACTCAGGAAAGTAGGATGTGAGAAGGTTGAGAGGTACATTTCATTTCTCAGGGGCAGATCCTTAGCTGAAGTTAATTACCTGAGTTCCATTTATTTCAAAGGGCATTTAACAGTTCACACAGCTTGGAATCTGTCTGCTGATTCCCTTCCTTTTTTTTAAGAGTATCTCTCACTTTTGCCTGTGCTCTGTTCTTTCCTGGGCTGGAACATGTGTGTTTGTGTCTGTTTAGTTTCTATTTGTATGAATGATACAAAGCAGTCTTTATGTTTGCTAGACCAGCCAGTTTAGGGTTCTTCTGCAGTATCACTGCTTTGTCTCCATGAGGATGCTGCTGTCCTGTTGCTGACACAGGCTGCTGCTACAGACAGACCAGCAAAGGCAGGAACTTATGGCTGCATTTAATGCATCAAAATCAGGGGAAAAAATGCAAGAGGATGATTGTGAAATGAGGGAGAAGGAATTAGGAATGTATTCTTTCTTTATCCTTCATACAAGATCAGGGAAGAGATGTTGCAAGTGATGTGGCTTTTTTGTGTAATGAAGAATGGACTAAACGTCCAGGATTCCTGTTTTCTGCACTCAGCTGTGTGTTCTGCTGTGGGTGTGGAGCAGGGACTGTGAGTCCCTCAGCCAGAGGGGAGTGAGCAGCTCAGCTCGGGCTGGGCACAGTCACATCCTTTGCACCAGCTCCTGCACTCTGGCAATGCAAATGCAGACACTCATTTCTTCCCTGTAAAGCCAATGCTCAGACAATATTGCAGAACAAACCTTTCCTTACACAAAGGTTATTTTCTCTCTGGAGCATTCTCTTTTTTTTACTGAAAGGCATTGTAGACTAGAAATTCTCTGAGAGTTCATGACACCCTGAGAGCCTTCTTTTCAGAGACAAGCTGTATAATAATAATGCAGTGACAGAAAAATCGAGGAGAGGTGGCTTTCTCTGATAGAGAATTTGCCTTTAATTCTACCCTGAAGAGATTGCAATGGAGCACCAACCTTTGTTCTTACTGTAGTGCTTCACTGCTACACCAACCATTTGTTAAATGGGAAGTAATTGAGGTTGAAAAAGGATTGAATGAATAAAGCTTTTGGCAGGGAAGGGGAGGAGGCAAAGTATGGGTTAAAGGTTATTCCTTGCAGAAATTTCATAAAATGAGAGGTAATGTGGCTTTTGAGCTAGAATTGTTTGTGCCTCTGGAGGGGGCTTGCAGGAGAGAGGGGAGAGAGCAGGTTGGGGGGAGGGAGAGTGAACCTGAAGCAGCACACTGAGAATAATAAACCAGCATCAGATACTAAGCTTTGTGGCATCTCAGGGATTATATTACAGATTTCACCCAGACATGTGCAGCCTTGGCCACCTCACTAGGTGAGTGGGCAGCAAAGGAGGAGGAACTGAGAAGTCAGCAGTAGTAACATGGATTAAAGCTTTCTTATCCAAGAAATAATTTAGCACTGCTGTAAGTTGCATTTCTTGCATCCGGAGAAATAAATGGGCTCCATGTTTCAGTGATTTCCTGAATTCTACATTTCTGGTAATTTGAAGTATAATGAAGTTTCTTTTTTTTTCTGTTGTGAACTCATATCTGTTTTTAGCCTTTCTCTGTCACACTGACACAGCATTTTCTCTCTACGTTCTCCCCCTCTCCCCCTAAAAAAGAGTCTGTCATGAAAGTTAATCTTATGTTATTTTGGGCCTGGGGACCCTGGAGACAGGCAGAAGGGATTTATATCCTTGACAGAGCTCATGCTGAATAAAAGATCACTATTATGGGAGCATTCATGTACTTCCATCCAGGGTGCCTTCCATGCTGTATTGTAGTTATTCAAAAATTTCTGTTAATTCTTGTCTTTATGGTCCAAATGTGTATAAACATACACATCCTTTATTTTGTATGGAGTTATTTTGTGTTCTTCTATTGCACATTGAATTGTGGCTAACATGGGATTTTTGATCAAAAGAAACTGATTGTAATGACTGGTTTTGATACACACCTGGTATTTTTGCACTCAGCCTTTACATTTCTACATAATGAAGTCCATCTTTCGCTATGCCTTGGAAAGTTTGGCTTTGCATATTTTTTAATGTATTTTTAGTTTTTTGCTCTTTATTTGGATAGAAGGATACTTTCCACTACTGAAATAATAATGAGGCCTAAGTAAGATTGCATGCAGTGAAATTCCTTATGGATAGATGCTGGCTCAGTTCTCATTCACAACTTTGTCAATAAACTGGAGAGATACAGATAGTAGCTGCCAGCAAAAAAATACTTCCAGATCACTTACAGACTATTGGAATGGTGAGTACTAATTGAATCCTACCAGAGAATTCAGGATAATTGCCAATATGGGCCATTCAAAAAAAGAAAAAAAGAAAAAAAAGAAAATTAAGGAGAATGCAGGCTGGAAGTTGCAATGAGGACAATGAGGATATCTGTTCTCTTGAGAAAGGTGCCAGGATCAGCAGCTTCTTGGGGCTTTCTATGAGAGCTGGGGCAAAGAAGGCTAATGTGGATTGTGAACATACAGATTAGGATGGTGATTTAGGGAGAGGGAAGTGATTTTGTCCATATATATTCTGTTAGTCAGGCAACTACTGGAATATCTTCTTCAGTTCTGTGTCTTCATTTTTTTAAATTATGTTGACAAATTGAAGAAGGTAAATGAATGGGCAAGAAAAATAATTTTGAGAGAATGCCTTGTAGTAAGAAATTTAGAGCTCCATCTGTTCTGCTTTTCTCGAGGAAAGAGACATGATATGTTTACAGCTCAGAAGGGCCTTAATGTGTTGCAAATATTGGTTACCTCTCTAATCTAGTAGAGAAAGACAAGATTTGGCTGGAGTAGCCTGGAAGCTGAATCCAGATGAATTCAAATTGGAAAGTAGAAACAAATAAAGAAACAACAAAAGAAGTAGCCTTAATCATGGAGTAATACACCATGAAAAATGAAAGTCAACATGCTATTTTTTTTTTAATAAGGCAGCCAAAGTACAGAATCATCATTGCCAAACTTGGGAAATGAATGAAAACCTGTGCAAAGGATTATTCTACATTGACAGAATATCATCACGGGTAACTTTTGAAAAGATCTAGACTCAAACTTTGAACCTCAGAGTAACAAGTCATACTATCAGACTGGCAGCCACCAGCACTGATAAACAGGACACTTCACTGCTTTGTACCAGCAGGATGATAACCCCCAGTGTGAACAGCTTACTCCACACTACTGGAGCTTTGCTGCTCTCGGCCTTTGAGTGTAACCCCTTGGGAGCAGACATATCTTAAGGTGTGGTGCTCAGGAGTCCCTACACCACATCCCAGTCCTCAGGTCTGACTGAGAAGCTTTGCAGGGGCCCAGCCAGCCATTCAGTGTCTGCTGGAAAATGCTCTGTGCAGGGGCTGGAGCAGCCAAGGCTCTCAGTGCTTCCTCCTGCCTCCAGGGAGGCTGGACCCAGAGCAACCAGTATTACCATCTGCAGCCAAAATAACTTTTTAAATTGGAGTTAAAAGATAGATATAAAAAGGGTTAATTCTGTAAATAATATGTTACAATTAGAAATCATCATTAATTAAACACACCCACTTACAGAATGAGGTGTTTTCTTTGTGGCATGTCCAGGCATTCTCTTTACTTCCATTTTTATTACTTGCAATTACAATTTATTGCTTTCCATAAAAATGATATTTTTCAGGCATCCTAAGTTAAATGAATGATTCAATAATTTGAAACTGAGTATTTGTTATCTTTGAGGACTGTGAAAATGAATTACATATTGTTGAATTTAAAATGCCAGTCTTGTGGATAAATCAGTTCCTGGGGGAGCCACGAGCAGCACTGTCACAAAGAGAGAAGGGGAGAGGTTGCAGGGTACAGATATTTACTTCTCTAATATTTATGGCCTGATAGTCAAAGAGACTGAACATTTGAAGATTCAACTGAAGTGAATCGAGTTGAAGGTGCTTCCCAAAATCTAATCTTCATATATATGTTCACAGTTGACTGGAGGGAAAGAAAAGTTAAAGCAGAGAAATATAGGCAGGGAAAAGACTTGGACATGAGAGGAGGCTGACTCATATCAAGTTAAACATGGGCTGCTCTTTCATATCTCAAGAGATCAGAGAGATTCCCTTTTTGTCCGAGTGGAAAATTTCATGCAGGTTTTTGAGAGAAGTGGGCTGCTGTCCTGGACCAAAATCAGTACCAGGGACACTGGTGGACAGCTTGGATCTCACCCTGTTTGTGTCACTTCTGCTCCTTATGCAGGAGGTTTGGATGTTTTGGCATCCTGGGCGGTGGCAGACACTATATAAATGTGGGGCACTGTGTTATTGGCAGCAGTATCACTTCTGTTGCTCATTTGCAGGGAATGCCTTGAACTCCTGACCACTTTGCTGCTGACTTTAGGAGGTGGGTTCAGTGGAGAGTGTATAGCACATGCAGTAACTTTTCTGAATTTGGTGGAAACCAGATCAGTTCCTGTGTCATTTCTTTGAATTCATTTCATTTGTTTGTTTGTTTTTTCAAAGCCTTGAAGATGGACTTTATGTTGCAAAACAGATTCTTTGTTGTTTTGCTTCATGTAAAACCCAACAATCATGTCCTAGAGGCAAACATGAAGCTGATTTAGCATGATGCTGCACAAGCTATTGATGTCTGCTGATCTACACACGTGTGCATGCACACATATGTTCAGTCTTTATTGTTTCTCAGTTCAGGATCACATATTGATGGACTTTTACATTGATTTTTAAGGAAAAGGAAAAGCTGAAGCTTTTGACAAGAGCTGGGAATGTAGCAAATCTAATAACTGAGGGGCTTGAATATGGAAACCAGTCTTGTGTCTCTACCTTTGTCTAGAAGAGGAAGAGAGAAGATTTTTATCACGTGTGGATCTGTCATCTCCTTTGTTGAAAAGAGAATAAATATCCTGCCTAAATTATTTAAAAAAAAATTACTTCAGCTTTATCTGAAAAATATACATTATTCCCTTTTCAAATTAGTCATTTCTGCTATGCATGGCATCTCCTGCCATTCAGTGCCTTAATTGAAACTGTAATAATTGATGCCACCTTTACAGATTTATTTCCTGTAGAAATAGTTTACACAGAGTCACAGATCTGGAAGATAAAAAAAGCATTCTGGTCATGGGTTTGTCTCCTCGACTGGCTGTGGTGATGGAAGTGATTTCCTGTTAACGAGACAGCCTGGAACTGCAGTGGCACGTGATGGAGCTCCTGATTTACAGGGTGCTTAGCACCCTGAACTCCAGCTTAATCCAGTGGCAGCTTTAGCACCAATAAATTAAAGTCAAGTATGTGTTTGAACGTATTTTATATACTGTCTCACAGCTTCTGATTATTTTCATTGTTGGCTATGCTCAAGCCTTCATTTTTTCCCCCCTCAGTAAGTACTTTGTGGTGTTTCTCACAAAACACTTACAAAAAAACTCCACAGCAATTGCCCTTCCCACAAAGGTCCTGCTCTTCATATTGTATAGATATTTTGCTTTAATGCAGGCAGTATCACAGGGTACAGAACCCTATTGGCAGTGGTCCAGCAGTGTTCAGCAGTGATGCATCTGCCTTGACCAAGTGGCTCAGGTTTGCTGTGCTCTGACCAAGCTCACGAACTGCTTGGAGGGTTATGCCTGTTCACACAGCACAGAACTTGGAGGCACATAAAGTTCTTGAGACATCAGGGTTCATGATAAAAAGGTTAACCAGTGTATATGAGGCAATCAAGTGATCATATGCATGAGTGAGCTGAGATACAGAGGGCATCATGTTATTAACCACTGGAATATCCATGTCTGAATAGGAAAAGTACCAGGACAATTCACAGGCAGGAGCTGCCCACAAAAGGCGTCATTATTATCCACTACTGAATCATATTTTGTGTGCATTGCACACAATAGTTATGATTATTAAAAATAATAATAAAAAAAACCTTCTGAGGATTGCAAATCAAGTGTTCAGAAGGTAGAGAAATATAATTCTGGCATTTCTTGCACTATTTTGATGCAGCATCTTTCTTCTTAGGTGTTACAGTCCAGTGTCTGATTATATGATGGCACACCATTTTTTCCATGTAATCCCTGCATCGTTTAGTGCAGGAGGAGACCTATTCTTTGGATCACCTGGGATCTGAAATAGCTCCATTTGCAAGCTGATAGTTTAAACTCCTAGCAACCCAGACATGCCTACATAACCAGCAAGCTTATCTAAGGTCTTCTGTCTCAGGAAATAAATTAACCCTTTCAATCCCAAGAGTTAACCATGGAAAAAGAAGAGAAATCAAGTTGCACATGATTTTTTATTTAAAAGCATGGCAGATTTTACTGGGGTTTTTTTGCAATTTGAAATCTCATTAATCTCCTAAATATTTATTGGCAGTGGGCTATGAGCAAGAAGGAATCAGATGTTGTCATAAATGAATTGCTGTCTATTTAGTTTCCTTTGAAAGCAGTAGTTTCTATTTATTGTTATGAAAAAGAAATAATTCCCAGTGTAACTTGGACTGCTGCATGGAATACAGGAGCAGCACTGCCTTTCTAGGAATGTATTAAATCAAAGCAGGGTATATTCCTGAATTGAGATTTTTAATAGGAAATTTAAGTGGTTTTGAAACCCTAGTTACTGTGAACGCTGGAGGGGAGGAATGTGTTACTGTATCTACTTCTGAGCTGTATTTTGAGAGTCTGCATGAGTCGTCAAAGGTGCCTGTGTGAGATGTGACCTTTTCAGTTCATATTTATTATGTCTTCCCAAATACACACTGTAGCTGTACAGTGCCTGTCAACATTACATTTCGTGAAACTGGTTCTCTGAAGGGAAGAGTTCTCTTTCGATACTTAAATACTCCCCTTCTGAAGCTGGTCCTGAAAAAGGTAAAATCACCGTGAAGAAAATCCTAAGAAGGAGAGGAAGAAATATGTTTGAATCTCCTTACCCTCTTTCTATTTCAAAATCCTTCCTCCTGTTATTTCATACTTCTCCTTGTGACCTGTTCTTAATAATTTACTTTGTTCTTCTGAGGACTTTTTAAACAAAAGAAATGCAAGTATCTCATCTCCAATAAAACACCATGTGTTTATACTATGCTGTGTACAGACCATGTAGGGCACCCCTCTCCTTCCCAGAAGTGCCTCAGCTACAGCACCTGGTTGTTGCTACCTGTCCTGATCATGGAAGAAGATATTAAAATATTTGCAGCCTTTCCAACACCTTCAGTGTCTCCTTCCAACTTGCAAATCTCTAATTATAGCCCTTAAGCCCTCAGTGCGACTGGGTGTCTACAGTAGGTGAACACAGAGGGATCAGAGCCACAGACAAGACACTGAAATACGTGTTAAACCTATTGAAAACATGGGAAATACTCTCTTGTATAACCCTGGCTACCTGATCAATGTGCTACCCTCTTTCAACATCATGGGTGGAAACCCCTGTGACCTACACTGGTTTGGTGAAGACTTGTCACAAAGCTGTGTTAAACAGTTTTCTCCCTTCTGAAAGCTCTATCTGCAATTAAAAAGAAAATAACCATTAGGTGTAAATACAGAATATGAAATTCTGTGAAGTGAATAGTTAGGATTGAATCGGTTGAACAAGAACAAATGTCAATAGTGTGAAAACTTAGTTCATTTATCTGGATGTGTGAAAGGGTCATGTCAGACAGCCTGATTTGTGTCATTGCATTTTCTCAAATCTTGAGATTTGACCAGGCTATCAAAATCCCCAGCAGCTGTGCAGTTGTCTTTACTGTAATATGCCCTTCCTAAATCCCCCCTGTGAAAACAGCTGTCCCTGGTGGGCTGGATCTCATCTTGTCTCGAGCAATCTCATCTGTCTTACTGCTTTGCACTGCTGCAGACAGGCTGGAACTGCTCTGAGCACAACTGGACTCTGACCAAGGCCTTTGGGCAATCCCATAACGTTTCCAATAAATCAAAATAAACTGTCCAGCTGCTCTTTCACGTCCTCTCCTTGTGCTGTATGTCTTGTTTGAAATGGGAGAAAGTCTTCTGTGCATGGAGTGTTTTGGCAGGGAACAGAAACAGCGTCCAGAGCTTTCGGGTGGCAAGGCTGGGGGATGGGAGAGCAGCTGGCAGGGATGAAGCTTGGGATGGCTGTGGGGGCTCCCTGAGTGCCTGGGGAAGGAGGAGCCATAGAGGAACACACGGCCTTGTGATTGCAGGGCACGTCCTCTCCACCGTGGTGCCACTAGGAGAGCCAGAGCTAACTTTTGTTTTAAGGAGTTCTTTTGGCTTGCCACAAACAGTACCGGAAAATGGGGAGACCAATGTACTGGCTGAGATTTACCACTTGCATGGCTTTGATCTTTGTATTTATCTTCTATACACCCGTGAAACAGTGAGAATTGATCACCTGGAACATCCCTCATAGTCCTCACAGGCGTTCCTCCAATGGGGTATTGGTGTAGATGAGCCAAAGCAGCACCTGCACAGAAAATGCTCTGTGGGCCCCATTGCTCTTTGCTTTGCATGTGCCTCACAGGCTTATGGCTCTAGAGCTGGGAACTAGACTACTCTTTTTTTTTCATGTATGAATCAGCAGATAGCCCTATTTGTTTCTCATTGAGCAACTGGGGAAAAAAAAGCATAAGGTCAAATGCAAACATTTCCAAACTACGGTTTTGGTTGTGGTTTTATTCAGTATGTTCTGAATTTCTGCAAAAATTTCTGCAGGTCTAACAGCTGTATAATGTATAAATCATTATAAACAAGGCTTGAAAGGAACTTCACTGTTTATACTATAACTTGCCTGCCCTTTAGCAGTGATGAAAACTGAAAATACCAGTGCATCTTGAATTCAAAGGAGGAAAAAAAATAGATGGGAGATCATAAAGGGGTAACGCGGTTCAGCGAGACTCAGCGTTTGGAATATTAAGCAGATTTGACCCATGCTGAGAAGAGTCTGAAGAGCAAATTCTTCTCAGCACCATCTCTTATGTCAGGACCCTGATTAACAAAGACATTTAAATAATGTCACTGCACTTCATACAATTTGAGCCTATTTTCTCCTTTGTATAGCTTTTGAATGTAATTTTTTTTTTACTCGCCATATTTGACCTCTGTGTCCTAATAGTGGCAGGCAATGATACTTTGAATTATTATGCTGAATATAAATGTAAGCTTCAAAACTAACAGAGCTTTTGTTCCTTTCCTGATGAAAGCACAATTTTGCAGTTGCTTTAAATATTATAGCTCTGAGTCTGCCGTTGCTACTTCTGCTCAGAATTTCTCAGTGAATTCATTAGAGGTGTCTGTTTTCGTAGCCTGGCTTGTACAAGTAAGGAGCAGGGATTTGAGAGTTCAGGGTGTATCTTGCTGTGCTTAAGCTGCAGCAGCGTTACATATGCAGGACCTGGGTTTATGGTACTAGTGAGGAATAATGCAAGCTGAGCTCAGAATTCTGTCATTAGAGGGTTTAAGTCTCTGAGGCTAAAACTAAGGCCAAGTTCTGATATTTGTTAATTCACCTACATGAATTAGTGTTTTCCAGGGGGCACACAGAATTTTGAAGGAATAGTTCTAGAAAGATAAAGGCAAGGAAAAGCCACATGTGTTTTCCAGGCATGTGAAAATAATTTCAAGGGTCAGTGGCTTCGCAGTTGGAATTAACAACATGGTGGCAGAAGGAGGAAGAGAAGAAGGTGACTGCAGGGTTTTTTGGTGGGTTTTTTTTTTTGGTAATGCAGAGAACAGTGATGTGCAGAGAATGCTCCTAATGAAGTAATGTTTGTAGAAATAATGGCTTTTTCTCTTCATTACCAGAATTTTTTAGTTTCTTTTTTTAAACTCTCTGAATAAGATTTGTTTCTAGGTGAAGAAGGGATAAAGGAGAAATGAATGGACTAAACCTGCCTATTTCAAACTGTATCTAGAGATTTAGGGAACAACAACCTTCCAATGATCATAATTTCAGCTTTCAAGTGGTTTTCTACATTTCTGTTTTTGGAAGAATGGAAATGAATGAACATTTGATTGAAATACCTGAAAATGGAAGTGATTTCAGTAAAAACCTGTTCTTCCCTGACTGAGTGTGTAATTCTGAGCTTGCCCAAAGCCTCTGTGCTGTTTTGAGGTAGCCTGAACTGAAGGGAAGGAGTGCCAGCTGCCCAGATGGAAACTCTAAATCAGGCAGCACACAAATGTGGGGTTGCCTCTGCGAAAAATACCATCTTTCAGTTGTTTTGCAGATTAGGAACCTGTCATGCTTCATTGCTGTCATACAATCCCAAACATTTTTTAAAGAGATACGGGGAACGGAGTGAAGAATGTGAGATGACTAAACACATTCTTATGTAATAGGGAATTGTATCAGATTTAGATTTCAGTGCGATCCATACCATGAACAGGTTGTGTTTATTCCCTCAAGCTTTATTCTAGCCCCTTAATTCATAGGGAACATTAAATATTTCCCCAATTATTCCAAATCAAGGCTGCCAGTTACTGTTGTATGGAGTCACTAGCACAGGCTGGGAAGGTACTTAGAGAGAATCATTTCTTCCTTCCAGCAGGTTCTCACTCCACTGTCACACAGCCAGAGAGAACTGGTGAAAGGGCAGCTTTCCAGCATCCTGACACCTGGCTGTCAGGGATTTTCAAACAGGGAGCTGGAATATTGCCTTTTATCAGTTGAGATATCTTCAGGGTTGGGGGATGAAATGAAAGACTCTGCATTACACGTTTGAAAACTTTGTACAGTGTGTGATGATTTGCCAGTATTTAGTGGCTGCCATGTAATCTGTGTCTCCTGTAAAGCTCCAAAATATCCTGCTGTTGTTGCATTAAGATAACTATTTAACAAAGCATACAGGAATTAGAGAAAAAGAAGTGGTATGTGCTTAAGCATCTTTTATAAGCTTTACAAATCACTGTATGCAGACATCAAACACAAACACAAATTGTAAGAGCAGTGGGTTTATGTTTTATTTAGAATAAAACAATGCAGTAATGTAATAATCACATTTCTTCAAGTCTCTTGGAGCCCAAGAAGCCTCTTCATACCCACTACAATGCACCATCCCCAGGGATGCTAGTAAATAGGGTAAAATTGCTGACAGGTTATTAATCCTTTTTTTTTGGTGGATGCATTTTAACTGGGAAATAAAAAGTAGCAAAATATCTCATAATCTTTTTGTCTTTGATTTTCCTGAATGTGTGCTTGAGATGACATTTTTGCTCATCATCACCATCTAGGCTGTGGAATTTTTGTTTCATTTTGAAGTACTCCGATTTCAAAGCCAGTTTTCCATTCTGAGGCAATTAGCAGCCTGGCAGCCATCAATAGAGGGAGACTAATTTTTATTTTTTTTTTTATCTATGATGATTTCTTCTACCAATAAGCAGATTGAATCAATGTTTTTTTCCATTTCACTTTGCATTTTATCAATTAATACTGCCCCAAGATTTCATCTATCATTGCAATGTCATTTCTATGACAAGGTCTGCCAATTATTTTCTGTTTAATTAACATGTTCAGCACCATTTGGAGTGAAACAAGTGTAAGTTTTCTCAGAAGAAAAGAGATGTTGGTTCTGGTTAGGGAGGAAGGTGCCCTGATGAGAGCTGTGGGCCAAGTCAGGAGATTCACAGGTCCAGTTTTTCCCTAGAAAAAGCTCCTTGTGAAAGGAGGGAGAGAGGAGTCCTACATTCCCTACTCTCTGGGCTGGAGGGTTTAAGGTGCTGTGGGGATTATAACTCCAAAGAAGAGAGAATTTCCACTGCTGGATCTCCAGGAATTCTCTTTCTCTGGTCTCTCTTTGCCCTGTGCTGACAGAATTTCTCCTCAGGGAAATTCCCCTAACTCTGAGAAATCCACCATGGGCAAAAAGATGATGTAGTTGCAGCTCTGCCCAGAAACGTGGCATTACCCTAAGCCAGCTGACATGCTCTTGAAGAATACTATTTGCTGTATAATTCAGAACCCTGACTAGACTACCTCATACTCTTTTAAACCATGACTGTTACAAAAGCAGATAGAAAATGAGGATGCTTTAATGCTTTCCTTGGAAAAGCATTTGGGTTGTGCCATGTCAGGCATGACAGCAAACCTGGACCGTGCTGCTGACAGAGCAGCTCCACTCCTCGGGGATGGGCATCCCACTGGCACTGAGCAGACTGTTCCTCAATTCATTGGTGGCATCCAAGAAGTTAGAGGAGATGTAACAGGTTTTTACTGTTTTGCTCAGTTGTTGTGTTTAATTTCTCTTGGAATTTAAAGGTATAATTTTAAAAAATCAGAATTATCCTACACACTTAAGAAACACAAATACAGAGCACATAGTATTGCCTGATGTTACACTGGAAGAGTTTCTGTATTTTGTTAGAATTGGGTATTATAACTCCATATTTGATATTTAGTTTATTTTTTTGTTTATATTTATTTTGAAAGCAACCTAATGTGATACTAAACCCCCATCCAAATCAACTGATTGCTTTTGAGTAACATGTGGATGACCACTGCAAAATATTCCAGTGCAGAATGGAAGTTAATGGGCTTTGTAATAGTGTATTTCTCAGAGCTTTCAATGAAAGTCTAAAAAAGCCATAGATAAGTTTTCCTGGTTTTATTGAACTTTTACGTGTAAATTTCCCTTTATTTCCTTGGTGCTTCTGGTACATTGTGTGTTTGTTTATGTCGTGTGTGTTCCTGAACAGGTTTTTAGAATTTGGACTCGGATCCAAACACACGAATTCTTCATGGGGAAAAGCAGCATCACTTTCATTGATTCTGCCAAGCATTTAAGAAGAAGTGACATTTACCAGGGCTTGTTTTGAAGATTTATAAATGCAATATAGATTTGGCAAGAATAGCTGCTTCAATAAATGTTGTGCTGCAGCCTGTGAGCATGGGTTTTATCACCAGCGGATTCACGAGCGCTGTGTCATCCAAGTAAAAATAAATATTCAATAAACAATTTATTAGGGATGTGAGTTCACTTCTGCTTCATTCCACTTGAAAAGTCTTGACATCTGTTGCCTGCATAGTGGTATTAAGGACACAATGAAATGAAGACAAATTAATTGTGGAATTGTCAAAACTGTGTCAGGGAAACTTTTGCTGGCTAACAAAAATGATGCAGAGACGAACAGGAGAGGGGCTATATCCAGGCTGTCTACATGTGGGTGTCTGGTGGAACAGCTGGGGATAACTAATCCTAACACTGACTGCAAGCTATTCTTTCATGGACCTGACTTTTGTTTTTGGAAAAGTGCTTTGCATTCCTCAGGGGCATCTGAGGAGCTTACACTAAAAGTAAACAGTATTTACAACCGTAATGATCCTCATTTGGACTAGCCAGATTTGTTTGATACGGTGTTAATGTGAATAATAACAGGAGTAATAAAATATCACATAGTTCTTCCTATGCCTGTTAGCAATGTGAGGCCACGTAGTGTGGGGAGAGTGGGAAAGGGTCTATTTTAGCTTTTTCAATTCGACACTTACACAAGTTCCTATTCAGGAACGTTTTTGTGCACCCACTCATCCAACCACATCCTGCAAAGCCCCACACCATCCCAGGCTGCACAAAAATTGGGGCAAAACCTGTTCTGGGCAAGCATCTAGCTAAACCTCACCAGTACTGATGGAGAGAAAGGTTTGCTGGAGTGTGTTTATCCACACAGAATAAACTGCTCAGTCTGTAGGGAAATAAGTGGCTCAGCTTCTGTGTCAGGTACCCCTGGGGGAATCCTGGGGGACATTGCAATGTGCAGGAGAGCTGCTCTGGGACAGGGACACCTGGGCACTGCAGCACACCTTGTGCTGGTGGTGGTGCTCAGGTAGCTGGAATCTGGAGTGTTGGGACAATCTTATTTAGCCTTGGCTGTAATGGGGATCACAAAAAAACCCCCATTATTACACACACACACAAACTATATAAACATCACAGTCAACAAAACAGATTTTTTTCCTAAATACAGAATAGTTGTGAAAAAGACTTAATTGTCTTTTGTATGGCATGTCAATGGATAAGAATATCTCTGCTGTAGTCTTCTAAATCTTGACCAGTTGTGATATACTTTCAGTCAAAGAGGATGATTAAAAATTATCTTTATGAGTAACACTGAATACATTTGGCTTCTAAAAATATCATAGATTCAAGGGCACACCTTGGTACAGAACAGAGCAAAATGGACCAAACCTGGCTCCCTGCTAAATACAATGTAAAGTACAAAGCTCAGTCTTATTTGGCTGTCAAGACAGACATTTTCAGTCTATGTGAACCTTTGGCATTTAGCTGAGAAGTAATTGAGAGAAGGAAATATTTTCTTTTATATCATATAATGTATGTAAAGTAAAAATCTATAAATACAGTTTATCTTTGTGTATAGACATAGAAATAAATTGTAGGAATAGCAGACTAGCATTAAACTTGATTTTGCAATTCTCCATGTTCTGTTTTATTTCTTATAATAAATAAAACAAGTTAATTCTAGATTGCCATTTATTCCTTGCAACAAACAGTCCTAAGGTATAAAATAAACTGATTGTTTCTCTAGATAAAAAGAGAGTATTTTTTTCTGATTGAAAGTGCTGTGAATAGGGAACAGCAGACGAAGGCCAGATTTGGAGCATGTAAATGGGTGAAGCAGGACATTTTCAATAGTCCACTCATTGCTGTTTCCTTTCTAAGTTTTGTGCCTTTTGGGACCATGATAGCAAACATTTTGTAGGTAAGTTCCCCTGCTGGGCCACAGATTTGGGGAACTGAACCACAAGCATTTTGGAGTGAGAAGAGTGCAGTTCTTTGCGTTTTTATTCTGATACAACAAACAGCCTTGGGGGAGTGGATGGAACCTTGGACACCTTAGCTCTTGGTTACACTCCCCGGGGAGTCATTTAAAGTTTCTTTACTAAGAAATGGAAATCTAGTGAGATCTTATTTTAAATAACAATATACTTGTAAAATATGTGTGATATTCTGGCTTTTTAACTTTGTGTCTTTTGCTGTGAATTGGCTCAAGCTGCTCTCAGAGCAATCAGATTGATTGCTGCAGGTTTCATCTGTCATGGCTGTTGTAACATGGGGGTAGCACTGCTGTTAATTAAAGATACATTACATTTCCCAGTATTATTTATATGCCTATTGGAGTAGTTTATAGATGAATAGAATAATCAATGCCCCTTTCTTATTACATTTATGCCTCCCTTAAAAAGAATTAATATGCAGGTTTTGTTTTCTTAACATGGGAGAAAAATGCATGTGACATTTAACTGGGATACCCTGAGGAAGTGGAAAATAAGGCACATGAATGTTCCACCACATCAAAAGTATGGTAATAGGTAGCAGTCGATTATCTAGAAATATATCACTATTTCTTAAAGCTGGCAGCCACTGATCAGAAGACTTATCTTCTGTAACAATACTAAGTGAGAGAGAGACATGAGAGCTACACCACCAATATTTTGAAATGCTCTAACATCACGGCTGCTGCACTTTGGTGTCTGCTCTGAAGGAGATTTGCTGCTTTGTACAGCATGCAGAACTGCTGGTGGAAAAATTCCTGGAATTAATGGTGTTTTGGAAAATATATTCAATTCCTTGATGTTAATTTCTAGTCCTTAAACAGTAGGAATACACTGAAGTTACGAAAAAAACCCAACTACCTGCCCCTTAGTTCACGCCACATTGCAGCAGCTCCTGGTGGACTCTGTCACTGTTCCTTGTTTATGCCAGCCCAGTTCTACAATATTCAAACGCTTCATGAAATGCAGTCCAACTTTAACCTCTGAAATGGTGTATTTTTATACCTGTGCTGCAGATGGAGAAGTGACCCGTAGAGATTGTGTCTCCCTGAGAGCTGAAGGGCAGATCCCAAAGCAGGGAGGGTGTTCCTGGGCCCTCCCGGTGCTCTGCCCTCGGTGGCTCAGCCACAGGTCCAGGGACCCCTCAAACCACGGGCTGTGCCCAGGGGGAGCTCCCTGGAGGTCACAGTGAGCACTCTGGGTACAGCAGGTCTGTGCAGTCAGGGTGAGACCCTGCTGGCAGGAAATTAGGGGAGCTAGGTCAGGGTGTTCAGATTTTAGCTGATCATAGAACACACAAAGGTAAAATTGCTCCCAAGACTGAGAGGAATTTCATGTTCCCTCTGTGTGTTTTATTTCAGTGTTATGTCATTGTTTTATTTCAGTGTTACATTATTGTTTCTTTTTTAGACGCATTTTGTTAGTCAGAGTTTTCATTTAATGACATTTAAACCTAACTGCTCTTTATAGTTATGAGCAAAAAATGATGAAGCTTCTTAAATGAAGTAATGTGTTATGAATGGACATCAGTAGGAACTGCGCCCATAAAGACTCAGATTTTAGGGGCTTTAAGTTCATATCTGGTTATTCCAGCTCTTCCAGTGAAAATATTTAATTCCTTGTTGGTCTTGCTCAACCACCACCCCCCCAAAACAAACAAACAAACAAATAAACAAACAACACAACAACCAAAAAAACTCCCTTAGAAATTAAAAAAAAAAAATCTTTTTAGTAGCATTGTGGTACACTGTGGTAAAACTGAGTCACAACGTGTAGCATGGCATATTTGAAGTGTTCAGAGATATCAACCCCAGAAGGCAGTAAAGAAGTTAGAAAGAAACCAGAGTGCATGCAGCTGACAAAGCATCAGTGTGAATCCATGAATCAGAACTATATGAATTGTCCAAAAATGTTATTAAAGCTCACTGAGATATTAACTGGATGAAACAAGGGAGGGAAAATAAATACCGGGTTGGAAATCATGGCAGTCAGAGCTTCTCTGACTAAATCCTTTTCATTCTTGACTAAAATAAGTCAAATCGTATAATTTTTACCCATAGACACCAGCTAAATGCATGGGTAGACACTGTGCCTTGGCTTACAAACAGTACAGTAATTTGTTAATTGTATTTGGATTATAAACCAGAGCCCTGAGATGCAAAGACTAAAAAGGCTTAAATGAAAAAACTATCTGTCATGCAATGCAGAGTAGTTCCATCCTCCATTGCATTTGGTTGGAGGGTCAATACCCAAAAACTGTGTGTGTAAAAGAGAATAAAAAAGATGATAATTCAAATACTTCTCCAGCTGAAAATGCTATGGCGCCTTTTAGTGTAGCACAAATTTACTGTGTGCATTTTCTCTACCTGGAGTGAATTCCAAATGAGGTCTGAGGAGCCCTAATCTGATTTTGGGGGAGCAGCATGACCTGCAGATTGTTCATCTTTGCTTCAGGCAAACTGACCCGGCTAATGCACCTCCCTGGAAAACTCCCAGCTTTCAGCCACCAAGATTCTTACAAGGTTCCTGAGGGAACCCTCACTTCTGCCACTACTGGGCTTTTATTAATAATAATAGCAACAATAACAATTATTGCTATTGCTGTAGAAAGAGACTCTGCAAATGCATGCAATCTATGGCTTTTCCCAGGAGGAACTTACAGTCCAGGAGAAATGGCTTAATAGTGGAAAATGGGGAATATGGTTCCCCACAAACTCTATATAGGGCTTTTACCAATCCTTTAAAATAATGAAATTCTCTTTTATCTGCTTTAGTTTGCATTTTTCATGATGCAGGACAGGGCTGGTGAGCAGGAGGCCAAAGGGCCTTGCCAGGTGTGTTTTGGCTATGTTGGATTTCCTGGTGGGATACACTGCGAGTGTCCTGGAGGAGCCTTTGCTCTGACTGATTGGAACCCTCCCTCCCTTCTGCCAGCACCTGCTCTGTACTTTGTTCTGAGAGACTTCTATTCCCAACCCAATGTGCAGATGCCCTTGCAGCTGCAGCCCTTGCTGCCCAGCCTGGTGTGGCACCCCTGGGTATTGACTCTGCATGTGCAGTTGAAAACAGTCCTCTGACAGCCGAAAATTGATTTTTCACAAACATTAATGAGAGTTCAGCAGTTACCTAAAATGGGGGTGAGAAGTGCTATGCAGAGCTGAAAGAGCAGTTCTGCTCACAAGCATTTAAAAATACATGAAGAACTGCAGATCTGAGATGAATTTGCTAGAATAAGTGTAACCTTATATCCACTTAATTTTCTTTACTGATTTAAGTGCCGGGCCATTTTCGACCAATTCTACCTTGTTGCAGGTGATGTTTTAATTCCTAGACTGAAGACACTTCAGTCCTTTCCCAGGAACTGTGCTTTTCATAACAATAAGGCTGTCATCCTACTGTTAGCATGAAAAGAAATGGAAAAAATAAAATGAGAAGGAAAACCTGCTGATTTTATATGCATTCTTAACTACTATTTGGACAGTAACTCTATTCTTAGCATTTTCCAGTCTGGTATTACAACCAATTTCTGCATACGTAAAGAGATCCCGTGTTTGAGATAAATGAAAGAAAGTGTAGAGTGCTGGTAAGGCAACTTGGAAAGGAATAAGAGAAAGGGAAGGAGAAAGGGAGAGAAAAATGAAAGAGATTTTGACAGAAAATTTACTTAGACAGATTGTCACTTCTTAGTCTAAATGGAGATTGCAGAGGATTAATGCAGCAGAGAGAGCTGTTTTGCAGTGTAGAAGTAACATCAGACCTTGTGGGTTAAATTTTTAGTAGCTACATGCCCCTTGGTGGGGTTGTCAGCTGCCACAGCTGGGTTCAAAGCCCGGTGATACAAGCAAAGGAGTCTCATCTTTATTTTAGTATCACTATTTTGAGTGCATGTGAATATTTCTTCATGTTCATGAAAACTCCTTGGGCTGACAGCACTGAGGAAATGTCTGTGAATAGTCCAGGGTCAGAAGGAAAAGGAGGAATAGAAGGTGCACCTTTACTCACCATATACTATAGTTAATGGGTTTTTAAATAAATATATCACAGCCTAGACGCTGCAGAAAGACACTCAAGTTAAAAGTGTGATTGGCCATGAGTTAAAGTTGACCATTAATACACAGCTGTAACCACACGAGATGACCACCTTAAAAAGCATTTCTGTGAACAGAACTACCTGCTTTCAGGTTGAGGGTCAGCAATCTGTGGGAAGGTTTATACAACATGGTGAATAGCATGGGACTTACTCAAGGATTCGGGAAGCCTTTCATGTATCCATCCTGTTACAGTCTTTGGAATGTAGTCTGTTCTAGGTGGAAGTCAGGACATACATTTTGCATTATCATATTATTCTTTTATTACTATCAGCTCCAGTGACAGAGAAGTCTTATGCAACGCTTAGAAACTTTCTCTTGTAGAAACCAATTATTTGTAGCTCTCTACAAGAGCTAAAAGAAAAGTAAGGAAACATTGCATACTGAGTCCTGTGAGAGCATTTTATAATCTCCTTGGCAAATGAAACACTCATTTGGCTTTTTCAAATAATAGAAATTTCAAAAAACTGAAGAAAAAAAGCCTTCCCTCTACCTTCTGGGATAGTTACTTAAAGTAAATTAAAATCAGGCTTTAAGCAGATCATGCTGGTAGTTTAATTCTGTGGAGATTAACACTTTTATGTATAATAAAACAATATATGAAAATTTGAAGCCATAATCCTTAGGCAGCCCTTTCATCTGTTCATTCAAACAGAAGCTCTTTGCCTGTGAGTAAAGTGCTGCTGAATGTAGCACTGAAATTCTTCAGTATTAGAAAGAGCCCACAAGAAGCTCCAAAAGAGGGCAACAATCTCACCAATACAAGTCTGGCATTTAGCACTGGAAAAGGGAAGGAAAAAACAAAAGCTCCTGAGGACTTTCAAGAGAGGATGACCACAGTTCCTACTGAAATGTGTTGGACAAAAGAGGTTATGACTCTTTATAACCCTCAGTCACCTCTTCAATTATGGTCTGTACCAGATTCTTGTCATCTAGAAGGCAAACACAAGGTTTGACCAGAGCAAACAAATTCAGTTAGAGGAAGTTTTCATGGGAGTGTTGTGCAAAGTGTCTTGAGAGTTTCTTCCAATTTTGTAGAAACTGTCTTTAGTCAAAATTTTCAGCACAAATGAATATTCCAATACAACAGTACAGGGACATTAACAGGTTGTGGTTTAAGAGCAGAGTTTAACTTCTCTATTACTATGTTTGCCATTAAATTGTGATTGCAAGCTGTATTGCAAAATTGGTTTGGGACAAAGGTCTATTTTAAGAGGAAAAACCAGGATTTTATCTTTTAGCTGCAATCTTAGGTAGAAAAAGACAGCAATATCAAATGAAAGACTTAATTTTGTTATAAACACAGCAAGCTCAGCATTAAAGCTGCAATTTTGTCTTAGCTGGAGCTAAAATATGTGGACATTATTGGGTATGTCCTTGAGATCTGAAAAAAGAGGTCTGGTATGAGAACAAGTGCAGCTCCTCAGGAGAATGTGGAAAGGCAGCCTGCAGAAAGGCATGTCTATACATTGACCTGTCTGTTGTGAAAATAGAGAAGAAAGGCAATCATTCCCAATTCTGCAGACGTTCTGACAGCTAAAGCAGGCATTAACAATTTGCAACACATGGCACGGGGGATGAAAGTCTCTGAGCTCTACAGTGAAACTTTCCTGGCTGAAATGAAGAAGTTAAAGGTAGCTCAGAGCAAAACCTATTTTATAATCCACCATGTTAGGGACAAAATGGATAACACTACCAAAAACTGGGGAAAAAATAATGTCACAACTCAAAAATTGTCCCTGTTCTGGCTTGAAGTCTGAATAATTCTGAGGTTTTTCAGCCTTTATTATGGGGATTTTCCTGACAAAAAAGGAATTAAGTTTTAGTGTATAAGTTTCTGCCAATATAGAATGATCTCCTGCCTCTTCGACTCAACTTGGTATGCAAAAATAATTGTTGTTAATACATTGATGCCGAACTAATAATTTTGGATTTCAATTGGAAGACGCTGGAAGAGTGTCGTGGTGTTACTTTGTGGGACGCAGGTTCTGCTGGACCTGCCTGGTTCAGCCCCAGCCATGCTGCTCAGGAATATGAGCAGGAATATTTGCAGAGCCAAATCTTTGGGCAGTCAGAACAGTTGTTTCTTTACACATTTCTTCAAACATCTTTTATTTACACCAGAACTCCCCAGCAGTGTTAAAAAGCTGTTGTTTTTCTTCCTTAGGCTTTCAGAGGGAGGGAAGATTATTTGTATGAATAATTCTGAACTAGAATAAGTTGAGACAGAGAAGTAGCAGATAAATATTCTCAACCCTCACTTTTATTATTTACATGCATTAAATATGTGGTCAGGTATATTTGGAGAGACATCAAGTTCTTCTAAAATGGAAAACAGAGTCAAAACTACACAAAAGAATACCATTACTTAAAAAAAAGGAACAGCTGAGAGAAGGAAATATGTATTTGAATTTTGATTATTTTTCAATAATTCTGTGTAATTGCTATAGCAGCAAAGCCAATTAAGCAGGTTAAGTGAAATTGTATGATAAATGTGAAAACAATTTTTACTTTAATTTTGGAGATAGAAGCTAATATCTTCTCTAGTGTGAATCTGTGAAACTCTTTTCTTCACTATTTACTCTGCTTGGTTTTGATTTGATTTCAACTAATAAAATAATTCTTAGAGAAGTATTCTGTGTTGACATAATCATTCTGAGTGTTAAACATGAACATAAGCAAGAATAATTTCATTATTATTTGTGTAGTTGTGGGTAATAATAATAAACTCCTCTGTGCAAAGATCTGGGGAGACACCTGATGACACTAAGGAAAGACTACATCACATCTGGAGCACATCCATTAGTTTTGATCTGCAGGTTGGGTTTAATGAAGGTATTAATGTCTTGTCTTCACTGTCTTTATACCGGCATTCCCTTTTCACATGCATTTGGGTTATGCAATTCCAGATGAAATAAGAAAATAATTAAACCTTGGGCTGACACCAGTGAAAACTACCTGAAAGGATGTTGTAGCCAGGTGGGGATTGGTCTCTTCTCTCAGGCAACCAACAGTAGGACAAGAGGGCACGGGCTTAAGCTCTGCCGGGGGAGGTTTAGGTTGGATATCAGGAAGAAGATTTTTACAGAGAGAATGGTCAGGCATTGGAATGGCCTGCCCGGGTAGGTGGTGGATTCACTGTCCCTGGTGGTTTTTAAAATGAGACTGGATATGGTACTTAGTGCCATGATCTGGTAATCAAAGTGGGGTTGGATTAAGAGTTGGACTTGATGCTCTCAGAGGTCTCTTCCAACCCAACTGATTCTGTGATTCTATGAAAAGTGCTGCTGGCTGTTTTTCATGTGCTCTCACTACCATCAATGATGTTCCACTGAGAGCAGTTTTGCATCTGCTGCTGCTGCTGTCACAGTATTTGCGCCACTGCAGTGTCCGCCGGAGTCCCTCTCTTTGCTGAATTGTCCGTCGGTGGGAATGCGGGGCTGGGAATGCGGGGCTGGGAATGCGGGCTGGGGACGCAGGGATGGCTGACGGGGCGCAGTGCCCGCCCCGTGCCCGCCGGTGACATGGAACTAACGCGGCACGGGAGCTCAGCGGGGACCCCGCGCAGCCACCGCAGCGAAATCGCAGTAATTGGGTGGCGGGGCCGGGGCCGCGGGAGGTGCGAGGGCACAGCCAAAGGGCACAGGAATCGCCACACGTACCCCTGCTCGCCCCTCACTCTGATTGCAGCTGGCAGCGCGGCATTCTGGAGCCTCAGTGCGCTGCTTTATCCAGCTCAGTGTGGAGGAGAGGTTTTTTGGGAACTGAAACAATGCTGGAAAATGATTGGCAGAAGGTGAGCTTTAGGCACGCTGCAGTTCCTGAGAGTGTTGCATAAGAAAGAGCAAAATGAACTTACTGACAAGGGGATTTGGGGTTTAGTTGAGATTTGTATTTTTCATCAATGTCTTGTTCTAACTCTGATGTGAGTTAGAGCTGAGAGGGCATATTCCCTTAACTTTACTTTCTTAAGCTCTACAACAAGTATTCTGTTTCTCTTTCATCTATTTACTCTCTTTTAATGCCATACTTACATTTTTTTTGCAGCATTAAGGATGGTAATGAACTTGTAGGATTGAAATGATTTAGGGGCAAATGTTAAAATAGTGCTGCGGGAGAAAAAAAAAATCTGAAGATAACAGAGTACACACCATTTCATGAGCAGTGAGAACCAGGATAACAACTGTTTCTTATTCTCCTTTACTAAAACTGAGATAACAACTGTTTCTTATTCTCCTTTACTAAAACATAGTTTAGTGCAGGCATAAAAACTTGTGTTACTCAGGTCTGAGAGATAAATTTTCTCTGTGTGTGCAGGTACCATGGATGAACTGCAAAGTCTTAAGTATGTTATTCTTCAAAGTTTATGTCATTTATTGTGTATCCTTTAGCTTTTAATAGGGTTAGTATTGGCTTAGAGTTAGCGAAACTCTAGTGATTTTGGACCCATAGTTCATAAAGCTGTAGTTTTGTGGCTACGCTAATGACTTTAATGTATATGTATTTTAGCTGAACTTTTTATGTTGCACATTCTTCTAAACTTGAAAGTTATTTTAATTTTTTTTCTTCTGCCTGAATTTATAAAACAAACCTATAGTGCTAGGTAAGAGAGAAGTAAACTTAACATACATATATACATTTATATACACATATGAAGTGTATATATATATATATATATACACACATATATAATACTTTTTAAACNGTGTTCACATAAAAATCATGCTCTGAGCAGCCTTGGAATTAGGTTTTTGAAACTATTTGAATCCATCTTATTACATGGCACATCTGAAAAGGTGAGATTTGCATTTGAAAAGGATGAATCAGAACTAAAACCAGATTAGACAGAGACAGAGATTCTTCTCCCTCCCAAAGGTCTGGAGTCATTTACAGTGGCCACTAATATGTAATGTGGCTTCAGGTAAAGTGTTCCCTCAATAAACTTGAGTAACATTTTTATTTAAGAAAAGGAGAAAGAAGGATCACAAATGAAGTGTCAGAGAGCTTTGTGTTCCTTGAAGTCTTCATGCATATTCACATTGGTTCTAGACTTATTATTATTTTCACTAATGAAAAAAATATGAAATATGGGATGCAGTTCACCTAAGTCTTGCCCCAAACTAACTTTTTTCCTAAAACTTGTCTAAACCCCAGATAACAGCCCAGTTGGAATGCTTCCTAGGCCTGTCTAATCTTACATGCAAGTTATTTATCTCTTCCCGAATGAAAATTGGATAAATATTAAAGGAATTTTAGCTTCTTCATGCTCAGAAGTGTCTGCTTTGGCAGAACAGACACATCTTCTATTTAAACTTCTTTTTTAATTCTGGACTTCAGTAAACAGACAATAAATTACACCTCAATACAGTGGAAAAATCTGAAGAGACCACTGGATAAATCCCCCATCCAAGGAGCAAGGTGGCCAAGTTCTGGGTGCTGCTGGGGCTGGTGATGCTTTAGCTGCATCCAAAGAGGCTGCCCATACCAACAGTCCTGATGGCAGCAGATGGTGATGAACACGTGTGTGTGTGTCTCTCTGTGCATGTGTGTGAGAGAGAAACAGGGACTGAACCAGAAATCCCCTTTCCAAGTTCTAACTTCTCTTCCTGGTTACAACCAGATCTGACTCCTTCCATCAGGTGCTAAAGATTGTTCTTTAGGTGGCTTCTTAGAGGAAGATGGTGTCAGGATAACTGTATCTGGAATTTTATTAATATTCATTTGAGAGATTTGTGGTGTTTTGCTGCATGTGGCATAAAAGCAGAATTTCTCTTCAATTATGTGATATTTAGCTATTAGATAATTACAGATAATTGCATGGGCAAGTTCTATGAACTGAAATGTTACCGTAACATCTAAAAATCTACAAATGGGGTAACAATTATGTTGGGAGTTATATCATTATTCCAAGTATAATTACCATGAGATTGGCAGTGCATGTACTTAACGAGTAATCACTGGAATTTGCCTTCATGGTTGCACTTCCTCTGGTTGCAAAGTTCTTTGTCACAAAACTTAAAGATAACATAAATTGTTCTCCACGTGTGTTATACTGAAATTGCAGTACTGGCTCCTTAATGTTTTAAGCTCACGATTTCATGGGGAAACAGGGAAGGGACAGTGTGAAGCAACCTTTCAACAGGCACCAGCTAGTGGGGTAACTCCTTTCCACAGCTGTCCAAAACAACCCTTTTAAATCTATTAATGCTAGTTTGTAACTAGCTAAAATTCTGCTGAGACCAAAGGCTTTCAAAATGTCCTAACATGATTTACTGTCTTCCTTCCATTGCAAGGAAGTTTCATTAGCAAAATTTCATTAACAAAACTTTGTACAGAAGAGAAAAATCTGTGGTTCACTCTTGGGCTCCAATTAAATCAGGCTTCTTTTTTACCTATTTTTATATTGCTTATATAGGAAACATTTTTTGCCAAATTTCCAAGTTATTGAAGAGTGGATCTCCTTTATTTTCTTTCTTTTTTTGTTCATTATTTATCAGGTTTTACCTGGCGAGACGATTATACACAGCATGTTATTGGTCAGGAACTCTCAACCATTCACAAAATCCACAGCAGACGCCCTGATGTCTTTGCATCTGAAGGATCTGACACAGGAAGGTGAGTCTTCTATCATGTTTTTCCTGGTAGGTTTTTGGAAGGGTTTGCAAATGATAAAGAATAGTTTGGCACAGAAGTGAAATTAAAAATGTCACCAAACCCACTATTTATATTATAAAGAGAGAATAGTCACACAACACACTGAACACACCAGTGTTCAGTGGACAGAATGAATTTAAACCATGAACCTTGTTTTTCTGATTATCAGGTTAAAAAAATACGCTTTCTATTGTTAATTAAGGTGTTAAAATTCAAAATATTGGGCCTTTCAGTCAGTGTCTGCATTTTCTAGTGTCAGTTCAGCCATCTCTACTTATGACTGGTTAAAAAGGGAGGGAGCTGGGGTTGTTTAGCCTGGAGAAGAGGAGGCTCAGAGGTGACCTCAGCACTGTCTAGAACTACCTGAAGGGAAGTTCTAGCCAGGTGGGGGTTGGTCTCTTCTCCCAGGCACTCAGCAATAGGACAAGGGGGCACGGGCTCAAGCTCTGCCAGGGAAAATTGAAGTTGGAGAGCAGAAAAAAATTCTTTCCAGAGAGAGTGCTCAGGCATTGGAACGGGCTGCCCAGAGAGGGGGTGGATTCCCCATCCCTGGAGGTTTTTAGCCTGAGATTGGCCATGGCACTGAGTGCCATGATCTGGTAAAGGGACTGGAGTTGGACCAAGGGTTGGACTTGATGATCCCGGAGGTCTTTTTCAACCCAATCAATTCTATATTTCTATGAAAAAGGCAGATTTATACAGTAGCTCACTCACAGGAGACATTTTATTCTGGACTAGGTATTTAGTGACATTCTGAATAACTACCTGTATTTTCAAAGTCGAATTCTTCCAAAACATAGCTATAATTTATTTCATGGCCACAGATTCCCTGGGGAAGTTGCAAAATTTGTCCAGGAAGGAGAGATTCATGGAAGTTCCCGTGACAGAAAATGCTGGGGCATGGCTTGAAGTATACTGAGGGGTGACTTTGCAGTTATTTGTTACAAGAGACATATCTATGATTCTCTAAAATAATATATTTGTAGAAGTTGCAATTATATCATCTCCATATACAATTACACATGTAAAGATACTGTTTTACCTGGTCTGTTCTGTCCCACAGGCTTTTAAGTGCAACCCAACCACACAAATCCCAGAGGGAAACTTTAGGAACATTAAAAATGACAAAATTTGCTTTCCCCTATATGATTTTAAGAAATACAATCTCAAAAGTAGTTAAATTGAAAGAAAGTGCTTTTTATTAAAAAACTTTCCTTATAGTGGGGTAGATTTTGAGCTTCTAGCCTTGATGGGCAAAGTATTGAATGCTGGACTTCAGATCTTCAGATACTGCAGTATGTAGTTTGCATATAGAAATAAAATTGCTGGGTAACTGATATTGCCCAGTGGCTTTGACTGTGTTTGCCTCACTTTGTTTTGATTTAACTCAGAATATTTGACCCTGTATTTTCATATTTGCTGAATCAAAAACATTCCTTAAAATCACAGCACCATATAGTTCAGAAGTGCAGTATAAACAGCTTCCAAAGAAGATAGTGATCTATAGATTATCATAAAGGTGATACCAATATGTGGTTAAATCCATAAACATGTTTTCATTACTTAGATACGCAAAAGGCCATTACTGAATGGATTACTCTCTGTACGTGGTATCAGAAATTATTTTCAGTATCTTCTGGGGGATATATTTTTAGAATGAGTGTACCTAAAACTTATTTCATGAAAGGAAGACAAAATCAGCCAGATTTCCATGAGATCAAAACTGTGTTCTGCAGAGTTCCAAATTCATAGTTATATAAAAATAAACAGTATAAGAAGATACAAGAAATAATTTAGGGTTTAGATTGAAAACTTTTAGAAGTTCCTGTTGTGATCAGCTTTGAGATGTTTTGCGTTTTTAACTAGAACTATATGTTAAAAAATAATCCATTTTGTGTATTGACACTTCGGGAACATCAGAATTTCAAATGTATTCACATATAGAAGTTCCTGTTGTGGATAGATTTTCTGCAGCTACCAAGCTGTGCTTCTGAAAGCATTATCTTATGTGCCAACAGTTTAAAGCATTAATTGATTTTTCTGGTTGTCCATTTGCAAAGTATTCTGTAGGTCAGGGAACAGCTGGAAATTTGATGCCTTGTAGGCTCTGATCGAGTGTGTTGTATGTTCAGCGTGCTTGCTAGAATCTCATAAGGTAATACTTAAATAATTAAAAAAGCAACTTAGTGTAGGTATATAATTATCAAAGAAACATTATGGCAGGAAGACCTTTTATTAAGGGTAACGTGTGTAATAAGACAATATGAAGTCATCCTAATGAGTCATTAATCCCCACAGAGCTGGTGAGAGCAAGAAAATAGACTCAGACACTTGAAAGGTAAATTGACTTAGGCTAAATTAGCGCATATGAAATCTGATGAAACAGAAGACATGGATTTCATCTCAAAAAAACTGCTGAAACTGGGAGCTTGATTTCAAGATGAAAGTTCTTTCTTTGTTGGCTAACTGGAGTGTACGTGGTATTTCCTGGGTCCTTATTAAATTTCAAAAAATCCTCTCTTGAAAGAGGATTCAAGATAAAGGAAAAAAGTCCATTCTGCACTCAGGGAATAAATGTCAGTTGTGTTCATTGGTGCAATTAGGCAAAACCACAAATGTTTCCAGCAAACTTCAATGTATGAAATGGGGTCTAGCATTATTTCTATAACAAAACCATCATTAAGTCAGTAATAAGATTCTCTCAGCATTTAAAAGGGAGACATTCATTCTAAAAAGTGTGGTATCTATTAATGGTGAACACTCTAGAAATAGCTGAGGTGCAGTAATTTAGAGGTTTCCACACAAAAGCTTCCAAAGTGCTGGGTTTTGTAGGAAATAGACAATTATTTCTGTGGATAAATAATTATATGTGGTATTGTCTTTTTACTCTAAAGTTCATTGTGTGAAAAGTTATTTTTCAGAACAAATTAAAACTGAAAATACTTCCAAATAAGTGCACAAGAAGAACTCAGCTGACAGTGACTTCTCCTTCTCACCAAGTGCTTTTATGTAGTTTTCTTTCACCCATTTTCCAATATCACTCTGTCAAATTGAAAAGAAATATTTTAATCCAGTTACAATAATAGCTCACTTAATGCATTTTCATTTGTACATTCACAAAGTGAACCACAGTGATATACCGGTGAACTACAAAAGTGTTTTAAAAATCTTTCAGATGTATTAATAGGATCTTATTAAAGTTGTCATTAAATGAGATGAAAAGCTTTGTAGTCTTTTACATTTCAATAGTTTAAAAGTTTATAGCATAAAATATCACGTCTAATGTGGAATGTAAACACGAGTGTAACTATTTTCTTCCTAAGAAAAATGAGAAATCACAGACCCCAGATTTTGCTTTTGCCACCAGTGAAAGTGATTATATACTGTAAATAATGGTTTCAGAAACCAATCTAAATACTGTCTTTTGCCTGTGCATTCAGTTCCCATTGGCTCCAGTGGAAATCCTCGGGGCAGAATTCAGCCTGGTTTTTTCATTTTCCCTTTCTTTTCAAAGTTAGTGAAGAAAGGAGAAGATAGATGTTGGAATTAATCAATGAATGAAAGATGAGTGTTGGACACTGGGATCCCTTCTCTGAAGAGCCTCTTTGGATTAGTTCATCTCTACTGAAGCACAAAGCACACTGCCCAGCTCTTTCTGAAGCTGCAGGATGGTTTTAGTCTGGCTTTAGGTTGAAAAGGAGATGGATAATGTTACCTGCATGTCCACCCTCCATCATAAGGCAGAATTTAGAGCTCTGGAACAAGATAAAAATGCAAACATCATGAGAAGGAAGCAAAATTTATGGGAAATTCTATTAGGTTTGCTATAGTGCTCTGTGCAGTAACTCTTCTTTTTCCTGCAGTTTTTGTGCCTGATGGGAACCTGCTTATTTTACACTGGGGAGAACGGAAGGGGTTTGGTATTTCAAAGTGAGAAACCCTGTTAGTACTGCTGGTTGCAATGCCACCACAGTTAATTAGGTTATTAATTACATTTATTGGTACTAAATTGGTAGGTACATACATTTGCTATAACTGTAAGCATGGAAGGAAGTCTGTTACTTTGTGCATAAACTAATAGAATTAAACCCCAGATCTGGAAAATGGTGTAATGATGCTCTCTCAGGCTGTGCCCCTACATAAGTACAGAGAAGTGGGCTGGTAAAATAAATTTTTATTTACAGTGACAGAGAGATTTTGAAAGTCAAATTCCTTCCCTGAGCTGGAGAGCTTTTCCACCTGGAACTATTCTTCACTGGAGAAGTGTGTGGGCATGTGGGTAGGAAGCGGTGACACCAAAAAGGTGTTTTCCCTCGAAACAATGTGTCACTCACAGGGAAGGGAGTGTGCTGGGAACCCGCTCTCTGCTTTCTTGCACAAGGAATGAAATAGTTACTGATGCTGACATTTAAATTATCATCATCATTGACATGTTGTTGAGATAGATGAGGACAGCTGGTAATAATTCAGATTCATCGCACACAGCACTCTGAATCCCATGTAAACACCTCTACACTGCTGTTGTTTAATCACATTTTTAGCTTTTCTTTGCGAACGTCACCAAGATCTGTCTAAACCACTCAGGAAACACCACCATTCTGTGAAACCCAGGCACATGAGAAGATCAGAAGAAATACTTGTTCCATCTCATTATTCCCTTTTCAAGCCTTTTGCTGGAACTGAGTTGCTCTATTATTTCTGCATAGCCAATAGTGTCCCTGTATTCTGTAAATTGGTGCAGGGCCAAATTGATGTTGAATCTCATCATCATCCAGCAATTTTTTTTTTTTTTTTAAATCTTAGAACCATCACATATTTCTTTGGGGTGAAATTTATTCATGCATATTTTCTTTTTACAAGCGTTTTCTTTCCTTCTGAATGTGGTTTTGCCTTGATGTGGCATTTTATTTGATTTACTGCAGAATCATTAGCTTTGATTCATGCTATAAATTGTTAATAGCACAAGATTTTTTGACTAATTTTGCTGAAACACTGAATTTTCTGTACTTTTGAGGTTGCTGAGCTTTTGAGGGACTTTTTTGTTGAGTATTGAGCTAACTTCAGGGGGTTGCAATGGATTTTTAATTGGCCTGTTTGTATATTGGACAGGCTGATAACTCTCTTTTCCTTGCTATTTCCATGCAGGACTTTTGGACAGAATGCAGATAATGAAAGAAATTATGATGGGGAAAATGATGTGAACTTGGCCAAGTCTCTTCAGCAATACCTTAAATATCTCGGTATTCTCTCCCAGTCTGCAGCTACAAATTCGAATCCAAGGAAGACAAGTGACAAAGCTTCTGTCAAGGTAGTATTTTTAATGTGGTTCCTATATTCTGTGATTTTGGCTTCCTTCTCAGAGTTCTTCCTATTTTTCACCTTTCCCCTCTGTCTGAAGACCAGACTTTGTTTTTTACTGCCTCCTCCAACCAATTATCATAACGGCACTAACCAAGTTCTCTTAAAATAGGTCATCTTGAGCATTGTAAATGCTTCAGCTCTTCATATCTGGAGCATTTTATCTTAGCTAGGAATGGTTTGCATGTGATGGAGAAGGAGGAGTGGGATAAAGGTGGTAAGATCTTCACTGGCTGATCTGAAACCCTCTTACAGCATCTGAGCTGCTCCTCTCCCAAAACCTGGCTCAATTACTATGTGAATTCTTCCTGATGTTTATCCTTTTTAGAGTGAAATTAATATAATCTTTAGGCAGATTTTAGTAATGGGTCTGATTAATTGTGCCTCAGCATTTCCTACCTCTTACTGATCACAAGGAAAGTCTATTGTGACCAATTAAGGTTCATATATATACACTATAAATGTACAGATGGCTAGGAAGATACATCACAACCATTAAATCTTGAGTACTGACTATATTAAAAACCACAAAAAAAGCCTACTTGAGAACTAAAACAGTTTTTGCCCTTGCTGGAGAAAATCTCTCACTGTAAGATGGAGCTTGATAAATTCATAAAAATTGGATGAAGTGTTTGTATGTGCCAGGCCCTTACAGCCCTATATCTTTTGCTCAAAAAATGTGCACTCTATGATTTAAAAAAAAAAATGGTCTGCTAATACAGCAATCCTTTCACCTTTCAAAAAAAATTATATGCACTATTTGCATGCATAGAGTGTAAATGCAACAACCTCAGCTAAAAAAATATAGTGAAATTTTAGGAAAAACATCCGGCGAAGGGAATATTATGGCTAAACCAAACTGCCAGTTCATTCCAGGGGCTAACTGAGAGTCACTCAACTACTGCAGTGTATGTGCAAGAGCAGGTCCTGACAACAGCACCAGCTGGAGCAACCATTTAGTCATGGTTATTATTCTTGTCAGAAGCACAAGTTTCAGTGTTTGCAGTTTCACTGACTGACATTCAGAGCCTTATGATTTATGGTGTGTGTCACGAGGTGCTCAGCTGGGGCAGGAGGAGCTTGCAGGCAGCACCAAGGCAGCTCTGAGGAGGGAACAGGGACCACTGTCACGGTGCTTTCCCTCCACCCTCTCCTCATGGGCTGGAGTGAGGATGCTCTGTTTGGAATCACTGGCTTTCAGAGGCAAGAAAACTTGCTCAAGAAGTGTTTCAGTGGGTCTGGGGCTGTCATGCAAGTTCATAAATAATCCATATGGCTGAGACCTTCTGTGGGGAAGCCTGCTGTGATAACACCACCCACCAACCTTATCGAGTGTTGCTATGGAGATGGGTACTCTGAAGCCTGGGGGGAGTGGGATAAAGAGGAGAAAATCTGGAAAAGAGGCACGTATAGGAGCAAACTGTACACTTCTATTTATCAAGGAGCATTTTAAAAAAACAGACATTGAGTCAGATGTGTTACCTGTAATTTAAAATTTAAAAAAGGAAAGCAAAATTATCTTAATAATTAGTAATCAACCATGAATTTTAAGTGATCCTGGAGATGTTTCCCTATCCAAGGGAAATAAAATGCAGCTGCACTTCTTTAAAAGCAAGAAGAGGGACATGGTATTTTTATCTTGATTCATTGTTTTATTAATTGATTAACATTTAAACAAAAGAGAAACCAGGGGTTTTGCTGATCCAGGAAGAAACCAAACCCCATAAAATTTAATAATTTCAAAAGAGAAGGAAGGAAAGTAACAGTTTGATCTGCTTTTGACATGGTCATACCACTTGAAATTGAAAATGGCTACCTTATTCACTGTAATTACAAGCTTCAACAAAATATTAGTACCTTATTTTTGTATTTAATACATAGATAAAAGAAAACCCCCCATTAAATAATTGTAGCAAGAGCTCATCTTTTAGACTTTCTTGCCCTTTTCTGATTAAAAGTAGGGACAAGACAGAGGTTGTTTACCCTATTTAAATTTAAAATCGCAACTTTTGGTCCTTTGCCCTTCTTAAAAATAATTTTCTTTCAAGTATGTATTTCCCTCTGTCACTTCATTCCTGCAGTCAGGGAATAGGAGATGTAACACTGCTCTGGTTGCTTTGATGCCTTACCTGCTATGAAGCACTGCTGAATCTTGCAGAAATTTAGTGCTTCTAGATAGACTTCCTGAGTGGATTCTGATTTATTCCAAACCTGACATAAGAGATCTCTGGCCAAGAGTAAAACAAAGGAAGATAAAAGGCAAAGAGGCTTTAAAATATATTCTTATACTCCAAAAGTGTTATTTTATATCTTAATACAAATATATTTAGTCAAACTGTTTTACAAACTTTCAGACTTTAGTTGTCTTACTGTCTTCCACATGTATTATGAGAATAAAATTACTAAGTAGACACCTTGCACAAAGTTCTAAAATAAGACATCACAAAACCTAAAGCAGGTAACTCTTTTCCTCTTTTCTGTGTCCAAACAACTGCCAGCTTGAGGTTTGAAACAGCAGTGAGAGAAACAACACCAGCAAACTTAAACCATGTGATTGACCAAAATTCCTATAATGTCTCCCACTTATTGCAAGAGCTTCTTTGAATGATTTTTGAAGCACTTGAAGTTCATCACCAACTCAGAATTTTTCACAGTATTTAGGCACTATCTAGTGCAGGCTGTAATCTAGCTGGCTGATAATGACTCTGCCAGGGGATAAACTGCAGCAAATCAGGAGCTTTGGTGGGTCTGTTTCCTGAGGATTACTGTTGTCAAGAACATTTCACTTTAGTTCCTCTGAAAAGAGTTGTTCAGAAAATGGGCACTTGGTGGCATTTGTTACTTAAGCATTAGCTAGTGGGGTTTTGTGTGTGATTTTCCTGGTTTCCCCCCTTAAACACACACACAGACACACACAAACACACACAGACACACTAAGGCTGTCTGAAAGTTTTACCCTTCACAAAATCATAGAATCGTAGAACCGATTGGGTTGGAAAAGACCTCTGAGATCATCAAGTCCAACCCTTGGTCCAACTCCAGTCCCTTTACCAGATCATGGCACTCAGTGCCACGGCCAAGCTCAGCTGAAAAATCTCCAGGGATGGGGAATCCACCCCCTCTCTGGGCAGCCCATTCCAATGCCTGAGCACTCTCTCTGCAAAGAATATTTTTCTGCTCTCCAACTTCAATATCCCCTGGCAGAGCTTGAGCCCCCCGTGCCCCCTTGTCCTATTGCTGAGTGCCTGGGAGAAGACACCAACCCCCACCTGGCTAGAACTTCCCTTCAGGTAGTTCCAGACAGTGATGAGGTCACCTCTGAGCCTCCTCTTCTCCAGGCTAAACACCCCCAGCTCCCTCAGCCTCTCCCCACAGCACTTGTGCTCCAGTCCCTTCACCAGCCTTGTTGCTCTTCTCTGGACCCGCTCCAGCACCTCAATATCTTTCCTGAACTGAGGGGCCCAGAACTGAACACAATACTCAAGGTGTGGCCTCACCAACGCAGAGTACAGGGGAAGGGTCACTTCCCTGGTCATTCTGGCCATGCTATTTTTGATACAGGACAGGCTGTGTTATGAGCCTTTTTCATCTCTTTCTGCCAAGCCTGGGTATAGTATGGAAGATAATATATAGCCAGGCACATACTTGTATGAGGAAGCTTGATTTATCTTAGCCGCAGAGGCAAGAAATGCAGACACTTCAAACCACGTGTGAATTCCTGCCCTTCTCCCCTCCAGCTGGAACAAACCCCTCTCATATCAAAACACCCAAAACCCTGAAGAAACAACTGCACTGTTGACATTGCTACAGAAAGGGAGGAGAAGGGTTTTGTTGGCCTTGGAGGGACAGCACATGGCTGGCATTGCTAAAGCTCACCAGCTGCAGAGGACAGCTCGCTGGCTTTGCTGCTGCTCGGTGTGAGCACTGGACAGCAGGGCCATGGGGGGGCCTTGAGGAAATATTTAGATGAAGGAGGTGTTAGAAGAGAAAAATAGTTTTGTCCACGGCAACAGATGCAACTAAACTAAACAGGGGGAGCAAGAGTGATCAGTATGGACACAAATCCTCCTGTTGTCTACTCTTCCACAGCTGTTAGCCAAGACACTGAGGGATGTCCCTACAATATAGTTGTTTTAAAAGTCCAAATGCCTGCTCTTGAACAGTTACAGGAGATTTCAGTTTTGCTGCTTTCATCCAACCAAGAAAACTTTTTAGTCGTCATGGAAATAGGAATGATTTGCAATGTGATCCTAGTGTACTTAAAAGTCTCAAAATCAGAAGAAAACAAAAACACCTGGAACTGTTTGTTTTTCTTGAACAATCTTTAATTTTTACATATTCTCTTTGCTTTCTGGTAGCTTGACTTAACTGCTCTGGTAACACAGAACTGCACAGGGCTCATGTCAGACACAGTGCAGCAAGACAGGGCATTTGTGGCCACCACTCTGCATGGTCAGGCATGCTCTGCCTAACATGTTTGATCTCCCAGCTCCCCTCTGGGCCTGGACATTTCTTTGGCTCCTCCAGAACACATTTTGGAGGCTGTAGGAATAAGGAGGTTGCTGCCACACTTATGCTAGGGCTGCAGGAGTCTCTATTCTATGGTTTGGGTTTTATGGCTACAAGACTCATGGAATTGCTTTTACTCCTTCCCCATGGCCTGGCCTCTGAGGTCTTCAGGCGTGGTGGGTCCCACCTGCTGCTAAGGTCTTAGTCAGTCCTGTGTGCCATTCAGGCCTTAGGATGTACTAGGGAGAGAAAGAGAAAAATAGCTCAGAGTCATGAGGGAGTTTCATGAATTTTCTCTTGTTTTACTTTCTTTATTTTTCAGTTACTTAAATTCATTTTTAAGGTAGACTTGTACAGATATTGTGATTGCAGAGAGATCTCCAAGTCTTAGGACTTTTTAGATATTTACAGAGAGAGTGATCAGACATTGGAATGGGCTGCCCAGGGAAGTGGTGGATTCACTGTCCCTGGAGGTGTTTAAGGAGAGACTGGATGCGGCGCTCAGTCTGGTAGGCAGGGTGGAGTTGGGTCATAGGTTTGACTTCATGATCTCAGAGGTCTTTTACAACCTAGTTGATTCTGTGACTCTTATAAATTTTAAAGTGAATATTTTGGGAAAAAACCCCAAAATCTTTACACCAAAGAACCTGCTAATAAAGTTAAAGGTCTGTGCAGAACTGTGAAAGAGAAAAGAAACAGATGAAGTGACTGGTTAGTGCCAGAGAGTTATGGCTCAGTAGTGTAGTGGTGCTGAAAGGGGAGAAGGTGCAAGTGAAAACTCATATAAATGAAATAAAATAAAAATTCCTATCTTTATTGCGTTGAAAATCAATTGTTTGAATCTTTGTAGTCGATCACCTGAAAGAACTAAGAAGTGTGATAATTATTTAAAAGGATTATTATTTATTTTAGAGCATCTGAGTGCATGAATGCTCAAAGATGTACTCTGAACTTATCTGCAAATAATAATTACTGTGATTAACTGGTGAGAAATTACTCAGTCATTGCTCATTTTAATCTGGAACTCTAATTCAAAAAAGCAGCACCCTTATTTATCTAACACTGATTAAAATACAGGACTGAATGAAGATCATCAGAAATTGCTCTGATGACTGAGTGCTGAAAAGTCAAATCCCTCCTGTGATGTATACATTTAAACTCCACTTATATAAATGTAAAATTTAATATTTCATACATGAGGGATTATGAATAAGGAAGAAAAAATGTAATTCACTCTGTGCATGAACACTTTTCATAAAAATATTTCACGAATAATTGATAAAGGAATGTCTCCCTGAAGCTACAGAATTGCCCATCTATTATCATACTTATATAATGATATTTAAACATTTCACAAGTATTGATGTATTTATTTACTCCAACCATTAAAAAGTAATGGTAATACCACTACTTTACAGACAGATTGGACAGCTTTTCTAAGGACATGCAATAATTTTTTGGTAAAGTGTAGACTAAAAGCTAAGCCTCAACTCCTGGAAATACATTTCATCTTTTGGCTCATTCTCCTTTCCATGGCTCTTTTTAGCAAATTAAAAACATTAAAGTCCTAGAAAAGCCAATAAATGGAAAAAAATAACCCACAACCCAAACCAAAACAACCATAAAACTCAAAAAGCAAACCCCCATGAGCACTGGAGAAGAATTCCTTTCACCATATAACGGTGTCTGTGTTGGTGCAAGTCAGCCTAAACTCATTCCATAATTAGTGGAGAGAAAATAGGGAATTTTAAAGTTGTGATCCATCCACTCCAATGTAAGTATATAAAATAAGACATTGTAGTTTCTATCCTGTTGGCCATCCTGCATGAATCTGGTGCAGATTACATTTTTGCCTGGAAGAACTGATACCCACACTCTTAAAGCTCTAACAGAGTTATGGCCACAAGGCCCAGGAAAACTGCACTCATGTTGTTTGTGGCATAAATAGACAGTCTGGTGATCTAGTGTGACTTGTGGCTTATTTTTTTGATTCATAATTTGGCAATGGAGCAGTATCAGGCTCTTGAAGTCTCAGACCTAACACCTACCATTACCTACAACCTATCAGCCTACGTAGGATGTAGTGACAGAATTTCCACATCTAGCATAGACACCGACATTTCCCTTATCACACAGCTATCTTGTAAGGATTAATTATTTGTACAATTATTAGAAGATACAAGTGCCATAGAAATGTTATTATAAATGATGTGTGTCAAGTCTGGAGGCTTATTTAAAAGGCCAGTTAATTAATTTCTAGTAATTCCCAGATGAAACATCGATTGATATTTAAAAAATCTCAAATACTGACTGGATAATAAGATTTGGTTCTTTTTCAGATCCTTCACTTCAAAATCAACTCCTTTTTTTTTTTTTCCAAATGCCATGTCTTTGGAGTTTCTGTAATTTTTCCTGCAAGTCCTCAGTTTTTCTTGCAGATGTTTACCTCTACTCCAACACATTGTGATCAGTAAATAAAAGATGACGGAGCTGATACAAATTTTGAAGTGCATTCCCTATTTATTTTTCCATCATACTCATCAAATGAGAGGGTAGAGCTCACAGAAATTTAAACTTACTTTATCTAACCCTGTGTGAGTATGTTGGTGTAGACATTTCAGGACAGCTGACAAACAATTTTTATTTCTAATGGGGGGAAAGAGCTAAAGCAATTGTCCACCCAAATGGGTGGTTGCTTTCAGTGGGATTATAAAGCAATGCTGAAGACATTGATCCTGCAGATCTCTTCACTTGCATTTCTTAGGTAAAATATTCTCTAGATTCATATGTTAGAGTTATAAATGTATTGAATCGGTGTTAATGTGCTCAACTTTTGGCAGATGATGATCTTCATGTTTCTATGTAAATGATCTTTAGATAATCAGTTAGCTCAATATACCAGCATATGCCTACAGAAAATGTGTTTAAACATCATTCACTGAAACCTTAAGTAACAGACTTATTGGCATATGAGCAAACTGCTCTCAGGCAAGGGAAGCTGATACACCCTGGGAGATCTATCAGCACTGATCATCTGCATGATTTCCACCATCCACTGGGGGTTGATTGTCACATTTTGGTTCCTGCTGGTACTGTTAGGGAGCTTCTGAACACAGTAGCCTGGTAGGCAAAGGTGTCTCAAGTCTTGTGTCCCCAGGTCTAGGCAGTAGCCAACGGGAGCAGATACTGCTGAAAAGCAACACAGACACATGGTCTGACTCTGGCTGTTGACACTCAGACCACATGCACACACACGCACACAAAATGAAGCCTTTCACCCAGAGGAATAGTTGGAAATTGAGTTTATTGAGAAGGCAGGACAGACACAGTCAGACAACTATATTGGCCAGCCTGCTTAAATGCTTGTTTCTTTGTCCTAAACATCCCACAGTATGCCTTGGACAAGATGTTCTTCTTGGCATCCCATAAGGAGTCTCACAGCACTGCAGGCAGTAACCCCTGCAGTCTGCAGGGTGATCCAGAGGGCTTCTCCCATTGGCCCATCTGGTGGGTTGCACTCCTGGCCACCATGGCTGGTGTCTCACTCTGATGGCCCAGGGAGGACCTGGGGCAGGGACCCCTTGGCATTGATCAAGCTGATGGGGTTCATCCACCCTTCTTTTTTCTCTGCATATTTCATCCTTTCTGTGTGGACACAAGCCAGATTATCATGTAACCTGATGTGTAAAACTAGCACTTTTTGTTTATGATGAGCTAATGATGAATGCTGAGGAAAGACCACCCAGAACTCCTTCTACACCAAAGCAAACTTTGTTTTGACCCATAAGATGCAGATGTGTCAAAAACAAAGAGAAAAACCAGCAGTTAGTTACGAAGGCTAAAGATAGTTACTCAGCAGTAAAAGAAATTACAAGTAATGATAAAAATTGTCCATGCAGGAGAGTCTGTTGGAGATGGTCGAAGGTAGACATACAGCTATGATCATTCCAAAGAAGGTCAAGAATGACTGGGAACACTGGAAACTTAAAAGTGAATTTCTTAAATAGTAACTTGTACACCAAAGAAGCCAATGTATTTGTCCTCCCTTTTATTTTTTTTCTTTTGTTTTGTTTAAGAGTGGTAGAAAATGCTTCTCACAGCCAAATCTCTATCAACTGAAATTCCAGCAGTATAGATTATTGAATGCTATACAGTCAGACCCTGGACAGTCTTGTTGCACTGTTGTTTCATAAACCGAATTAGGAAGCAAAGTCATCACTAGTTTTGATCAAAGCAGGCTCTGAGGACTCCTTTTGCTTGATCAAGTTTTTGACGCTGCAAACTACAGGATGTTAATTAACAGTCTTTGCCACCTTTACTTCTCTGATGTAGTTCTTAAATGGTTTCAAAGCCATTGTGTTTTCAGAAAGATAATGGAAGATAGGTACAGAAAATCATTAGTGAAATAGTAGGTCGGGTGAGATGACTCTAATGGTGCCTTTTGCCTTAAGCCTGTGAGTCTGTTGGAAGGCCATGGCCTGATGTTATCCCATCTCTGCAGGAGGCACTGGTTTGGCCTCTTTACCAGTTTCTGGACTCAGAATCAGTCTTCCAAATTGTTGTGTTTTATGTATGGTATAATATCATCATAGTAAAAAGGTCACTATCAACTGGTAAAAAAGGCCTTTGCTTCATTATGACTCAAAAAATTGAATTCTTCCATTTGCCTTAGCTATTATTTTCAGACAAACCTTACAGTAAACTTGGTGCAGAGTGTGTGACATCATGTGCACAGCATATAGAGGCTTGTAAAGCAGAGTTTGCCCCTTTCAGCCTGCTTGAACCTTGCTGGAAGCCTGCCAAGATATCCTGACAGGAGAGAACTGTATGGGAACAGCAGCTGGAAGAATCAAGGCTTTGTTGGCATAGGACTTGCTCTGTAGACTGTGATGCTTTGAGGACAGAGCTGTGCTGCTTACTCAGCTCCATCCCAGGGACTCTCACACTGTAATCCACAACATCTGGCCCTCAGGTTTAATTGTTGGGTGGATTTCTCTCTCAATTTCCCTCTTAATTTAAAAGTAAGTGGAGGGGTACAAATTCATAGCCTACACTTTGACTTGGCAATCAGACAGTGCCACTTGGGCTGCCGTTTGTTTTACGGGTTCCCAGGGGTTCGTGTGTCTCCCACGCACCGAGTTTACCTGAGTGAAGTCTGTGTGGGCCACAAAGTGTCCAGACTGTGTCTGGTAGAAAAAGCTAAACTTCTTTCACTCTACACAGTGAGTTAAGGAATGAGATAATTTCTGATAATCTCTGGAAAATATTTTATCCCAGCATGGGTGAAGAAGTGCTTTCCACTGCTTGCTGGGGTTTTATTTTCTAATTTCAGAGACTGCACAGCCACAATCTCAAACAGGCACAGTAAATTAAGGGTTGTAGGTGGAATCATGCTCCAGCAAAATTTAAGTTGTAGCAAACATTAATTACCACCTGAAACTGCATCAAACTGAAAAAGCTAAATGAAACTGAGGCTGGGTGGTAACTTCTTTATGCATTTCTAGGGATTTTCTTGTTGGGTCTGTATGCCTTCAAGATTTAACAAATGTATCTGCAAGAAAGGAAGTATTTTTTAATAAACTTAATTCCATTTTTTTCTGCACTTGTGCAAAACAAACCAATCTACTCTTTAGTGGATAAATTGAACAGCACTGGGTTATATGCATCTACTCCTTTTTCCCTCTTAATTTTTTTTTTTAATAAAACATGTAGTCCATGGACTTTTGGATAGTGCATCTGCACAGTGTAATTTAATGTGCCCTTCTGTGAACTTCGATGCAGAAAATGTCAGTTAGTTACATACCTAAACCATACAAGACATTGCCCTAACAATTCCATCCTCAGAAAGGTTAGTGTGGGGGTGTTTTTTTGATAATGTGTGAATTATTGAGATAGCTATTTGAAAGGTGATGAAGGAGAGGAAAATCCCGTGCAGATGGAAAAATAAGAATTTTATTTTTTTTAACTGAAGTTTTGGAACAATTCACAGTATTTTCAAAAGATGTATCAGTGACATGAGATAATTGAACAGTATTTTACCCATTAAAACATAAAATGTTCCTGATAATAACAGAGGGCTTGTATTCTAACCCTACTCAATATAAACCATCTATATGGTAACCAGTGCATTCTTCTTTAGTTTTGCACATTTCACTTAATGTTTCTTTGGGTGTTTTTATGTGCTCTTACTGGCAGTACTTCACACAGATCCAGTTTAATCAATCCAGAAACTAATTTTCTTTTAAAAATTTCCAGCTCCCTATTTCGCTTTGCTTCTCCATAATGTTAGAAGATTATCCAAAGGCACCAACATGGGAATTTACACATTCTTCTTTTCACTGACCATGGATTATGCACTTTAATTTTGACATAGGCCAAACTGGCAATATCCGTGTTCAGGAGGTTAGCTTGCAAGAAACACTTCAAATAAAATTATCACAGTGCTCTGCAATTGTTGTTAAAAACTTCAGATGTGATTTGCCACTGCATTCTAAACTATGTATAACTGATGTTTTTTGCCTATTTTTTTCTGTAAAGAAATGGATGTTTTTTTCCCATGTCATTTAGACAAACCCATAGTTTAGGATTGTATTTATCTGTGCTGCAATTTTACTTGGATTTCACTTTGTACGTGTCAATTGACACATATACTTTTGGTGTTCTGTTGCAGATGGGGGCAGTGAGGAAGGGATTTTTTTCCTCCACAGGGTGGAGGATTGTCATACAGCTGTGAGACACCCTTAATTAAGTCAGAGTGAGCTACATCAGATGGGCTGGTATCTGAGTGCACTGTGAGGGCAGCTGAGCTGTCAGTGCTTTACTTTAATTAGACTTTTAATATTTCATCCCTTACTGCCCAAGGTGTGACCTGTCAAGCTTCTGAGAGGCTGCCCCTTCCTCTCAGAGGTGCAGTTCTGAGCCCAGGACTGGCACACACTTCTACTCAGTTTGTGTACAATCACTTGATGGGTTTGTGGTCTCTTTTTTCTTGATGTGCATCTTGTCTGCAAGAGCAGAAAATCATTGATGTGTTTATGTTAAAGGGTATTTGGACTTGTTAAAGAGCTCATCAAAAGCCAGCCCACATCCCCTGACCATGATCTTTCACAGTGGTTTGACAGGGACTAGAAGCTTTTACACTCTAAAACATGGTTTATTAGTAAAGCTGAAGAGGCAAAAGAGGCAGCTGGACACAGAACAGAGATCCAGAACAGGAGGCAGCTACACAGACTGGGTTGAGCTGATTTCATGTCTTTCCGTGTCTGAATGGAGAATGCCTTCTTCCCCTCCCGTCATGATTCAGCCTTATCCAGCTCCCTGTCCTTCCTTCCCTCTTGCCCAGAAAGTCCTCCAAGGCAGAGAGTACAGGAGTGGGAAAGGCAGGGGGCAGCTTGTGGTGTGTCTGGGGCCGCTTCGTGCCGTCCTCCGCAGCTCCTTCTCAGGAGTATCATTAGAGAGTTAATTACCCCACGGAAGGAGTAGTCGACACTGAGAGATAAATACATCCGACTGTAAGTTTTTCCCGTCCATGATTTGCTATTAGGTCGGCAAACAGCATCGAGCTCTCGTTCTGCCAAGTGGCTCCCCCTTGGTGTTGCTGAGAGCAGCGCGTACCCCGCGGCTGAGCCAGAGCTGCGCGGCTCGGTTTGATACCGAGCCCAGGGGACGCTGCCGTGTTTCTGACACAAAGCTGTTTGATCTCCAGCTCTGTATTCTTTGGCGCTGCCTCGGTGTAGCCCAATTTCTTGGCTTTCACAAAGCACATTTCTATGTTAAAGACGACCTGCAGAAGCCCAAAGCCTTGCATTGGTGGATCACAAGCCAAAGTAGCCAAAGTGCCTTTTGTCTCTGTAAAAGAGTTGCATAAACCACAAACCTACAAATCATTATATGGAACCATGTAATGAACCTCTTCAATCGTTTCTTAAAGGGGGGAAACCCTCTTTTAAAGCAAGGGATATGAATATTAATTATAAAATCCACTGATATTATCAGATGAAATAAAATTGTTCAGATGGAGAGCAAAACTGTTGTCCAGCAATAAAGGCCCAGATAAAATCTAAAAGTTTTATTTCATCTCTGGAATGGCTTATCAACCTTACTTATTTTGCTTTTACAAATTACATCAGAAAATACATAAAAGATTTTTCTGCCTGAGTACTACTAACTGCTCTCCTCTAAGGTGCATATTCTCTTCACTCTCTCTGTATTTTGCAGCTCCTCCTGTCCTATATTACACTATCAGTGCACAGGGACATCAGTGATTCACTATAATTTATAGCAGTGAGAGCTGAAGTACTCTCTGTCCTAAGTTTACCACAGTGTGATGTAGGTTGTGTGGCACCAAGAGAGCCCAGCTGAGAAGCAGGACCTGTTCTTCAGCACACATTCAGTGTGTGGTGCAGCTTCAGCAAAGTGTCCTAAGGGAATTATAAACAAAGAATCTACTCGGAATAATTCTGGATAGAAGTGAACCTCCCAGTTAAAATTTGTCTTTAGCAGGGAGCTAAGGAAAATGATTTTTGAAACTATTTAGGAGGCAGGAACTGGTTTGTTAAAAACCAGAAAGTTCTGCCTTCAGGCTGTCATCATAGCAAAAATCTCTCTAGGATTAAATGATAGTAAATATAATTTCCATCTGGTGTGTCCATGAAAATTTGAAACTGAAAATAGAAAGCTGTACTGCAAGTCCACCTTTCCACCTTCTTCCCCCCAGCATTTCTTCAATAAAAATGTAGTTTTAGTTTGATTGACACATTTTTTACATTCTTGTTTAATTTGCCATGTTGTTTTACCTGAAAATAATAGATTAATTAAAAACCAATTTCAAGGTTGTTTTTACATGTTTTATACTGTCAGAGCACAGATTGATTAGAGATTTAATTTAGTGAAAAAAGATAATTTAAAATAGAATGAAATATGTCATGTATGCCAAAGAATTGATTTACTTTCTTGGTGTTCTTTTAAAAATGACATTTTTAATTTGACATCCTAGTTTTTGGTAAGTAACCTGAAAAAAAATTGTTATTCCCGCAAATTTAGTAAAAAAATGAAGGGAAGGTGGATTTACTAAATTTTCTTTGTCTGTATGTATGGCTGGGCTTCGCGAACGAAGATTTGGGAAAGGCTCTCCCCAGGTGGGTGTGCCCTTCCAGCCTGCGCAGTGGATGGTTTAGGTGAGGCACAGCGTGCACAGAACTGGCCTCATCCTTTAACTCCTGAGATTCATCTGCCACAACCAAGCGAGCTTGGATGGTGACAGTGAAGTCCTCAGGACTAGAACCTACAGCCCCCGGTATTCCCAGGACGTCTCCCATCCAAGTACTAACCGGGGCTGACCCTGCTCAGCTTCTGAGATCTGATGGGATCCGATGTCTGACTGAATACAAATAATGCATCCATAGTTAACATCAGATTTGAGTTGTATTATTCTCTCTCTAATTTCTTTCTCACTCTTTTTAAAAAAATAAATAAACTGTTTTGTAAAATTTGCACCAAAGTGAGAATGTCTCTTTGAAGCAAACTCAACAGCTTGAGGTTTGCAATGGGCATTCCCATTACAGGTTCTAATCATCATTGTCCTGGTCGGTAAAGCACTAAGGATTGTGCTTCAGATTCCAGCACAACAGTAACCATTACAAAGCAGTACTGACCCATTCCTTTTTCCCACCTTCTCCTCTCTAGAGCTACATCTACAATGATCCTGTCAGGTACTACATGAGGCAAAAGCCCAAGGAGCGAGCACCTCCTGTGGCCCATCCATCCAAATCCCACCAGCAGCTCACTGAGAACCTCCGTGGGAGCACCTTCAGCCAGACCCAGCCAGACAAGTTCTCAGCAGGGTCAGAAATGGGGCTTGACCAGAAAGCTCTGCTGGCTGCCCTGCACACCTACATCACCCAGAACCTGTCAGCACAAAGCAGCGATAAAAGCTCTCCCAGCAGGACTAAAGGGTCCCAGGGTTATGCTGACAGATTCTACTCCACGCAAGTCAGTCCTTTTGATGGAAGTTTTGCCAAAGGAAAAGCAGAAGATTTTAAAATGAAGAAGCTGTTCCAGACAAGGCCTGCATCAGGAGTGCCGAGGCCAACCCCTGAGATGCTGAGTCATAAATCTGCTTCCCAGGATGATCCGAAGGACCCTCTGAGTGTAGTGGATGGTAAAGTAGATGCTTACTTATTTTAGCTTACCTGAAGTTTCCCTCATGCTCTGTGAACATTATTGAGAGAAAGAAAATTAAATTAGGAGTTTGATATATCTCCTACTATTGTCATAATTATATCTACCATAACACAGTAACAATGTTCACCATTCTAACTACTCTTTCCCTGCAAACATCTACCCACATTCTTCAACCCACCTTCCATATGCACGCAGAAATATATGGCACTCAGTAAGATAGAGCATTTATGTAACTTGTTATATTTTCAAAGCATTTTACAAACAACATGTAATTATGGGTATATCTTTGCTATCAAATCTGGTTTTATGCAATCATCTCACACTATATAAAGGTAATATAGAAATGCCTGGGTTTGTTCCATATCTCTTTATTTAACCAGAAATTCAAGGACTATGGTTCAGACTTGAAGTTGAGCACAGACATTAACAGTGAGATAAATTCTGGTGCAGAGCACAGAGGGAGGAGTCTGTCAATCCATGGGTAGGTCAACACAGAGGAATACAAGAAGGTGGGGTTGCATCTAGTTTTGTCTGGGCATTCTGTAACAAACTACCCATTTGCTGGATTTTCATCTTTTTTTGCTGATGCTGTTTAACAGTGACCAGATCCTGGTTTCTGTTGTACATGATGTTTTGGCAAATATTTAAATGAAGATGAAGGGTAACATCCCACAGGATTCTGTGATGCACTTTAAGCACTGCTTTGTAAGACGAATCTTTGGAATCTGATGGACTTTATAATTCTGATTCATTTTGTTGGTTTTTTTTTAAACTAATCTAAATATTGATGCTATTCCAGTGGTTTAGAATGCCTGAAAAATGAAAGAATCAATCCTCAACCATTGTCAAGCCCTTACAGCTGTTACATGACAGTCACCACTATCCCAAAGGATTTTTGGGATATGTAAGAGTGCTCCTTTACATCCCTTTTGTAGTCGTTATCATCCATAAAGAGTAATGTTCTTTGATTTGTTTTGTTGTTTGTTAAAAAAAAACCCAACAACATCCCCCCCAAAAAACAAACAACACAAACCACACAGAAACACAGAGGAATGTCAAAGTTGCAGCAGAGAAAAGATAATGCTTGCAATCTAAAGGATGCTCAGAAGTGAAAGCATTCTTGGTATGGTGCCCAGAGATAATAGGTTTCAAGGAACAAACTATAATGTAAAATCAAATCCAGGTGGCACTGTAAGTCTCTTGCACAGGTTAGACAATTTTGTTGCTAGACTCAAAACAAACTAGGCACATGCTGGTTTCATTATCCTCCAGCTGTTCCACTTCACCTTTCCTGGTAGGAGCCAACTGGGAAAAAAATGCTTAACACTTACAGGGAATAACATGTTTCACAATTCCTTGGGTTGTACTACTTTGACTTCTCATACATAATATGCCCTGTAGGAACTTCTGCCATTGCACTTGCTTTTAAATGCTGCATAGACATAACATTTTGAATTCTCTGAGTTGGAAATAGTATGGTTTCCTTTGTATTTTTGAGCCACCTAGTAGTCTTACAAGGAAGTGATGAGGACAGACCCCAGTGTGCTCATTGCTCAGAATGCTGCCCATTGGAATGATGCTGGTTTGGATACAGATTTCCCAGGCTGACTCCAACATCTCTTTCTGCTTTTAACCTTTCTCCAGTCTCTCTGGTGCTTCAGGGTTTTTGTACACTTGCAGATTGTTCCTCTCTCGCACTTTGTAAACCACAGAACTGGTAAAAATCTGGAAAGCACGGGGGGCTCAGTTCTGTGCTGCGTTTGATACAGGATTAGGCAAAGGAACTGGACTGGGAGAACAATCCAGAAGGTACTGAGCAGATTAGTCCTGAGAATGCTGCAAAACCGTGGCAGGCAAATCTTCTAGCAAGGCACCCTGAGGGAGAAATATAAGAGAAGGAAATGTGGAGCTATTTTTCTATCAGATTTGGAAGCTGTTAGCTCTAGGAGTGGTGTGATGTGTGTGGGTACTGCCTTTGTAGTTACTGTGCAATACTGGAATTGTTAGTCTCTTCTGCACCAGCCGTATTTAGAATTTGGCTTGGTTTTATGTGGTTTGTTCTAGTCTACTAATTTTTGGTGTGTTAAACATTACACAGTGTGTCTCTCTGTTGCTTTGAAAAGGTCAAAAAATTAGTAATTCAGAAGTCTTTTAAAAATAGAGAATTTCCATGTTTATGGAGGAAAGATATTTTTGTACATCCTCTATCTTGCAAAGCTGGGATCACCCTTCCCTGTGGCACTCAGCTGCTCAGCACAGCTACACGTGGTCAGTAGGGTGATGGGGCTCAGGGAGACACACCACTCTGTGGGACTCCTAACAAAGTTTCTGCTGCCACACCATGGGGTGGTCACACAAACTGGCTTTGGTACTTGTGCCAGTGGAGTATGAGGCATGATCAATATGCTGTACAATAAAAAACTGTTTTCTCTTGATAAGGTGCTGTTGTTACCTACTAGGGAATTTTACTGGTGAAGCTTATATTAAAAGTTACCTCACCCAGATATATGTGCCTTCACTGTCATCATGGTTCCAAAGCAACTGTGAAAGGCAACTTGCATCCTTCAGCTGGAAAGCTGGAGCTAAGGGAGATATCTGGTTTGCAGTACAAGCCTTGTGAAACATGGCTGAGCTTTGCTGAGTCTGTTTAGAAAGGGTCAGTGAGAGAGCATAAAAGCTGTGCACAGGTACGTGCATGTTCAAGTACCTTTGCAGCTTAAGTGCGGTGCCGTTGCAGTATCCGTCTGCTTTTTGGTCTTCCTCCAACAATATTTTCTGATTTTAATAAATTCATCATATTACCCAAAGGTGTTTGTAAACAGATGCACTGATATTTATTTGTGTATCAGCCTTATCCAGTAATTTGCAAATTATTGCAAACATGGACAAGTGCCATAACAAGAAGCAGAAACATCCATTTTTAACATGGACATGGATTAACATCTTATCAGTAGCCTTCTGAGGTTAGCAAGACTCTTTCTGTAGACATTTCAGCAGGCTGTTACAGACACTCTGGTGATTATCCCTGCTACTATACTAAAATCATGAACCTTGTACCTACTGGCTTGGGTTATTTCCTTTGGTCCTAAATTACATGTTCAATATAATTATGTGCTAAAAGTAGCATATAATGCCAAAGTGTTACTCGTGTCAACACAACTATTTAGGAGTTCATTAGTTGAACTGTGCCCAGGTGTCAATGACCAGGGCAGGAACACCAGCATTAGAGGAGCAGGAGGCTCCTCTGTATAATACTGGAGGTTTTAGTGAACCAGGAGGACCTGCAGTGAGCCTGTCAGCATTGTCTGGATTAGGACAGGTGGCCATTCTTTTTCTCATGTTATCCCCTGCCCTGTTCCCCCAATCCCATTTTGTTTGAGGTTAAGACTTTTTTTTGTATTGACTATGAACATATGGAAGTGGACTGGAGAGATAAGACTTGGCTCAGATAACAGGTACAGAGAAAAGTGAGTTTGGAAACATGACACGGAATGGAAATGACAAAGCTACATTGACTGCACGTTGTTGAGTAGCTCAGTAGTTGGTTTTGACAGCTGGCTCTGAATCAAAAGAAATAAACAAAAATCTAGTTGTGTTACATTAATATAACTCTTTTAATTATATATGTCCTGAAATACAATTCTCTTTTAAGATTTGTCTTCAAATGATGTTTTATTTGTAAAGTTTTAGTTTTGATTTGGATCTGACATATATTCTGTCTTTTCATTGCTGACTTTATTAGCTTTGCTTCAATAATTTAGGTTTTTCTGTCAAGTTATTGTCCAGTAGTTCTATAAAACATAAGAACAGAAATGATATCTAAGGAGACACAAGGCTCCTGTGGTAATCTGGCAGTGCTGGTTTTTCCTACAGCTTAATTTGCTGCACTGCTGCCATGTGTAAGTGGCCACCTGGCAGGTAGCTGTTGTGCTTCTTGCAGAAGTTTTTTGAACATAGGTTGATCAACTCTGTTGAAAACTTTGCAGTTTGGATCAATTTGCTCTTGTAGATTAACTTCCTAAACTAAATTATTTGACAATTATATTTTTACTTTATTATTAAATTAATAATGGAGATCAATACAGTAAAATGAAATTTGGAAAGTGTTCAAAGTTTTCTCTGAAGTGCTTCTAAGTTTCCATCAAACTTCCATATTAATTTTGCTGCCTCCAGATATCTTGGCTGAGAGAGTTGGGCACAGAGTGTGAGTTTAAGTCTTCAACTCTTGTTACTGAGCACTTGCTTTGCTCTACAAACATTCTGCTATTTCAGTACAGTACCAAAATTTTGCAGGCTGTCACAGTTTGAAGTAACATCACAGATTTAACCTGTCTTTTTTGTTGATAGTTGCATGTAAGGGTGCTTAAAACTAAGCTTTTATAAAGTATATTTCAAAAGTTCACAGCTTACAACCTCAGCTGAATTTTATAATTACATCAATAGAATTTTGTAGGAACATCATGGTGGATTATTGGAAGGATGTTTCCTTTTCACCTAGAACAGAATGTACATCAGAATCACTTTCCCCATGTGTCAACAAGCTCTTTGACTCACAGCATACCTATTATTTAAGCTGCTTAAGTATTTTTTGCTTTGTATGGACCTCTTAGTTGCAGAAAAATGGCATTAATTGGTTTGTTGAATTATGGATCAGGTTGGAGGAACTTAATTTTTGCCTTGAGATGGCATTGGGAAGCTGATGGTTAGCTGCAGGCTCTGACCTCTTCAGTTAACACTGAGGTGTCCAAAAAATGACAGATCTTGGCCTCTTTTTCCAGATGGCAAATAATCCTTGATGCTTTTCTACCTGCAAAATCAGAGATGTTTTACTCCCTGCTCCCTGGAGCAGAAGATTCTTTTAACTAATACTTCTTTCCTGGGTCGGTCCCTTGGTGTAGTGGAGAGCACTCCGGTCTCCGACTCCCAAGGTCGCGAGTTTGAGTCTCAGTACAGACTGTCCCCGGCAGTTCAATGCTTCCCTGCCATCCCATCCCATCAGATCTCGGATGCCAAGCAGCGTCAGCCCCGGTTAGTACCGGGGGCTGTAGATAGTCCTAAGGACTTCACTGTCACTGTCCAAGCTTGCTCGGCCGTGGCAAATGGACCTTAGGACTTAAACGGTGGGGCCAGTTCTGCGCACGCTGTGCCTCACCTAAAACATCCACTGCGCAGGCTCGGAGGGCACACGTGGGGTGAGCCCTTCCCAAATCTTCATTCGCGAAGATTGGCCATTATATACTTCTTTCCTAGTCTCTATCCAATTCTTCATCCTCTGCTGTGAAAAAGTCCTTTTTTTTTAGTGCTTCTTACATCAGTGTTTTTCTCCTGGTTTTCTACTTTTTAATTCATGGTTATGTAAGCCTGAAAGCTGACAGCATGATCCCAAAGTCTTGTTTACAGATGATGATGAACATATCCAACCACAAGGCTTAACAGGGACAATGATGCTATTAAGAAAAAGAATAAGGTTGAATGTTGCCTTCAAACTGCTCATATGTAAATTCATACATTCCACAGAGGTTTAAGAGCAGTCCATATATTCCTCTTCCTGCACAATGCTGCCTCTGAAAAAGAGTTTTACCGCTGCATGCACATCCATGTGTATGCTAAATTCCTTATCAACACGAATAAGCAGAGCAGAGGAATGATTGAGAATGGTTTGGGTGTGCTACAGGAAGCCCTGCGTTTGGTGCCCATACTCCATGGAATGTTAGGCTGAGCTTTGCAGAGTTACACAGGCTGGTCCTGAACTACAGATGCAATATATGCAGTCAGAAAACTGCCTTCCCTGGAGAGCTGTTTTGCTCCAGCTTTTCACTCACCTTTAATATCCATTGTCCTTGAATTTCCTGATCTTCAGAACTTTTATCATATCAAGGTTGTTTTGTTGCTTTGTTTTGTTGCTTTTTTCCTCGGTGTAACTGGTAACATATTCATGGGTGATAAAACAAAATAAGCTTTTTACACACACACACACACACACACACACACACACACACACACACGTATATCTATCTATATCTATATCTATCATCTATATCTATATATCTATATCTATCTATATGACAAAATACATATGTTTCAAGAGAAATCAGGACAATTTAGAAGGCTTGTCCTTTACATACCTACATCATGGATATATATCTATATCCCCTTCTAACTGAATAGGAGCTTTTTGATTAAAGGACAAATTATCTGACTGTTATTTTTTTTTCCAGAACTGTATAGCTATTTTGTCTTGCAAAAGGCAAATCAATAAAGAAGCCTGATCTCTAAGAAACAGTAGTGTTGTTTGCACTGTTTTGCAGCTAAAAAATTTAAAGCTACCTTAGCACTTGTCTTCAATGTTTTTTAGTCAGTTTAGACTAGGAAACAATGCTCTTCTTGTAAGGAAAAAGTGATAATTTTATGCCCTCTCTCTAGGACAACTTGCTGGGTTGTAGAGCATATATCCCCCAGTCCTGAGACACATTCTCCTTGTCATAAACTTTAGCATCCATTTAATGTAGCATGAAAGTGCATGCCCTCCTTTAGAAAACAGATGCTCCCCATGAAGGACAAGCTGTCTTTTAGGAAAATATGAAATAAACTTTCTGATATAAGCACATGTGTTTCATGTGTGCAGCTAAATCACGTGCTTATGTTGTTTTGTGATGCAGAGACACTTATTAAGGATGTGTTGAAGGACCTGGAGAAGCACCAAGTGAATGTGGAGAATCTCAGCTCGACAGAACTGGATGAGATCGCCGATACCATCGCCACTGCAATTCAAAGTGCTGACATTCGGGAGGGAACAGAAAAGGCTGCTGGAAAAACGAAAGACGACAAAACAGAAGCACAAACAATGAAAGGAGATGCTCAAGGAAGGGCAGAGGTTCAGACTGGATTAATGGAAAACAGTGTTAATATAGCAGGTATTAATCATAAGAATTAAGTACAACAAAAAACAGGTACCCTAATTTTCCTCTATTGTTTCACGAGTGCCAGACTTTTAAAAATCCATTTTAAAGAAGATGGGAGGGAAATTTCTATATTTCCCCAAAGGCTGCATTATTTTATCTTTGTCCTGTTCTTTTTACAGCA
>VWZD01012768.1:1342688-1364935 GCA_013396695.1 Sakesphorus luctuosus
AAAAAAAAAAAATTCTGCCTGTGAACACTTCAAGCTACTCAAACAAGATAAACCCACACACCCAATTATATTGAAATACAAATTGCTTTATGCTGTTCGGTCTAATTTCCCATTCTTGAGAATGAGATGTTTAGGTGAAATGATAATGCAAATTATTATATTACAAGATGTATTTCAAAATATGAGGAAAAAAAGGTTTTACAGGTAATCATTGTTTAATGTGCCACAATTACTTGCAGAAGAAAATCTGAGACAAGTGGAGGTACATAAACCACTTGTTCCCTTTCCTGCTTAGGGAATAAGAAGTGTTATTATGGTTATTTGCTTGTCTGCTCACATACTTTGCTGGTGATGCAGATTCAGGAGCTACAGTAATTGCCATTAATGAGTGGATTCCACAGTGGGACTTGTTACCACTCATCTGCTCTCTATTTTAGGAATGTCATAATATCTAGGACACCAGAAATGTGCACTGTAAGGCAGAAAAAGTGATTTTTAACCTACTGCCTTTTTTCATGGTGATATACTGAAATCCTTACTAGTTAGGGATATTCCAGTTATTTTCATAGACAAATCTTTCTGTAGATTAAAGGAGCAAATTGAATCATGCTGAGAAAGATGAATAGCACCCAGTTCATGAACTAAAAGACAGCATTATTTAACTGAGGTTAAGTATGTGACTGAATATCATCACTGTAGTTAAGCTGTAACATGGTTTTGGTCAATGATATCTCTCGAAATAAGTCATCTTCCACCAAAAAATGTACGAGGGGATGTATATGTTTCCATTTTTTTACTCTAAATGTTCATTCAGTAAGCCAGAGCCATTTTATTGTTGGGGTTTTTTTCTTAGATATTGGTAAACTGATATGGCAATTGGACACTTAATTAGCAAAATAACACTATTACTTTGGCTCTTGAAGTACTCTGTCTATTGATCTTGCATTCATTTGCTATTGAAGAGGGGTTGGAATAACAATAACAGATTATACAGTGCTCTTTACTGTGCCCTTTCAGCTTTGATGTCTTAATGTTTAAATTACATAAAAAGGCCACTGCACAAAGCAGCCTATGAGGGTCTTTGTTTTGTATATAATGTTTGCCCTTCATAACTATACATTTTTGTTTTTCATATCCTACAGACAGTGGAGCACATGAAGCCAGTGCAAGAACTGATAAAGAGGTAGAGTATCAGTATTTTAACAAAATAAGTATTTCATCTCAGAATATCAGGGTTCTATGCATTGAAGGTCAAAACCACAATTCTGAAATATAAGACTTGTTCTATGTTTTCTGTGGCTATGATTCAATATCACAAATAGGCAAGCTGTTGTTGAGGGATTGAAATATCAAATAAATGTTTATTTAAATCTGACCCAAATTTAGTTTTGCTGTTCAAAAAAATCAAAATCAAGTCGGTTTTTTTTGCCTGCCTTTAATTTGTAAATAGAGAGAATTCATAACAGATTTCCAAAGTTCAGACAAATTCAGACTTTTCCTCAAGTTGCTAAATTTTGAGTATTGAGGTGTTCTTGAAAACAGTCTTCTGTTCCCTGTCCTTTGGCTCTTAGTTCTGGGGAATGTAAGCATCCTTCTCAGGTAATCTCACTGGTTTTCAGAAGTAAACACATTCCCTCTGAAGGCATGTGGTGGGATGGGGCAGGCTGTATTTCATGGGATGTGATGTTCAGTTTTATGAGTTACCATCAATTGATTGACTGTCAGAGGTATTTCAAAAGCTTCAGGCATTACATCTTGTACCCTAGCTAGTACCATCAAATTTAGCATTTTAATCCAGATTCCTCATTTCTTACAATATTCCTCATGAGCTTTGAATCATAGCCTATGGACTTCTGCCCTATGTTCAGCCATTTTTGAGGTATAATCATCTTCCCTTCTCTGCATTTCATGAAGCAGAATAATATCAAAGGAGTATTTCTACAAACTGTGTGAAACTTCACCTACTACATACTCTGTCAAAAGCTAATACTCCAAGACTCATAAATGGGCAAATCCTCTTGTGTTCACAGTAAAATCTTTTCAGCCCTTCTACCAAGCAAGGAAAATACACATGTGAACAATGTGAGAGGAGCTTTAACCACCCCCATGAGATTCATGGAATGAAGTGCTGTATTCACAATAGACTTACAGAGGATCCCATATATAGATTTCTTAGTGGCAGTTTGAATAGGGGATGTGATAGAATAGAATATATTGTGACACTGAGCACAAAGTGCCCATTAACCACCATTTCCTCCCAAATTCTTAGCTGCAATAAAGTTATGTAATGACACTGGCTAATGAACTGTTCCAGGCAAGTGTTTCGACTTTTGCTCATATATTGTTTTGATTTATTAGACAGATTTTTTTCTGTAGATCATATGTGTATTGGAACACTCACATACAATTTGTCCCCCTTCTAGAGAGTAGGAAAATAGAATTGGTCATATAATATCTGTTCCCTTACCTGTATTATAACTGGCGGGACCCAAGACGTATGTGCGTTTCCAGGCCCAACACATAGGCATATTGATGGATACTTCTATTCTTTCTTGTTTTCATTAACTTAGCTGGTAATAAAGTGTTATTTTCATCCATACTCAAACACACAGACACATGAAACCTAGTGGGAAAATATAGTGGGATAGTTTAGTGCTTTTTTAATTATTACTGAATAAATATTGTGTTCTTAACATAGTCTGGCCGCTAATAGCAATTAAGAAAATGACCATGCAACAGTTGTATGAGTAGACTTTACTATATCAATTAGAGTTTGAAAGATTGAATACAGGTTTGGTTCAGTATAACACTCCTGTGTTTGGTTTTAAAAACAATATTATTCTTTTGATATAGGAGAACACTGCAAAACTAATTAAATTCTTGAATGAGAACGCATTACCTGAAAAGATGCCCAAAGACCCTGAAGAATCTACTAAGATAGAAACCAAGAAATCTGAAGCAACTGACTCTTCTTCCTCAGAAGAAATAAATGCTGGAGTAGAAAATGTAAAAAGTGAGACTTTCTCACGGGAGCTGACAACTGCAGAGGACAGTGAGTCTGACTCCACAGACCCGAGCAAGACCAGCTCCTGGATTAAGAATGTTTTACTGCAGGATGGAAACTCCTATGCAAAGCCTCAGAAAAACATGGGAAAAGGCTTAGAACTTGAAGTGAAGTCATCTGAGGAGAAAGAATATGGCTACATTGTGACAGTGAAAGAGTAAGTACAGCAGCCAATTTGAATGGCATTTTTATCTGGACAAAAGACAAAGTCAATGCACCTAATGAAATATGAATGTACAGGAGGAAAATGCCACAGGCCTGATTTTTAATACATCTGAAACTGTTTGGACCCTGTTCAGCACTTTGATGAAAATACAAGAAAACAGTTCCATTTTCTTGCGGTTGCCTTTCCTCCCTTGCAGAAGATATTAAGTTTGTGGGTCTTTTGCTTAGACCTCTCTCTATCTTCTCATGTTGCAGTGACCTTCCAATATGTCAGTAAGTGTGCTTATGGTTAGGATGCAGGCTTTAAATATTTGACTTGAAAGTACTCTAAATATCAATGCCTGAGTCATTCTTTTAAAGAATGACACACATTAATAAAGCACAATATTTTCTCTGTGGATCCATTTTGATCTGAAAATAACACATACAGGAATCCAAACACCACATATGCAGCTAGTTTAGAAAGACAGACCTAATGATTTCAGGTCATGTCAGTAATGAATTTGACATTTAATACTACCCTTTGAAAAGACAACTTTACCCCCCTAGTGATACACAGTTCATTATGGGAACATTTGGATTTTTAGAACTATGTAGGCACTTTTACATCCTATGAGAACAATGTTATACTTTGGTTAGTGCTCCTGACTCATCTTCTGTGAGAAATCAGGAATTTCTAGGATGAGTTTAGAAAACACTGCTCAGCATCATAAAGAAGCTGAGATAGAAAATTTAACACGTATTGATTCTTTTGACTCTCTCAAACTTATCAATGGGATTGAAGGCAATAGGATCAGGGAGGATTCATATTTTTACTGTGCTGTGCTGCTTTGACATGCATGTGGCTGCATATGAGAAACAGAGCAGAAACTGATGGAATATTCTAGTTTAACACACTTCTTAGTTCCTGCCTGTGAATGTTATGTGAAGGAGTATAAGCCAGTTTTTCCCCAGCTCAGCATTACTTCCCCCAGCTCTTTTAACTCGCATCAATCTGGAAGGCTCCTTTATACCCAAGAGTACCTTAATGACACCATCTCCTTTGACCATCCAGACTTTATTTGTCTCATAAATCCTGTAAAGCTTGGAGCTTTCAGAGCTCTGTGTAGTGGGAAATGTTCTGAATTTCAGTGTTCACAACATGGAGATTCTTCACTGTGTCATCTTATCTGGTTTTCTTCCTAGCTAGTCTCCCACTGATGGGTTTTCCCTGAGTTATGTCTGCTATTATTCAATGAAACTTGCTGAAGAAGATCATTTATCCAAATGTTCTTAGTTCTAGAGGACTCCATATACACAAATATAATTTAGCATAGTTTTGTTCAGCCTCTTTACCATTTTCAGTAGGAGAAAGACAAAAAGTACTTTTTTATTACTAGATTATTATAATTTTAGTAACTTTTGGACAAGGTGCTTTTAGATAGCTAAAGTGAAAGAAGTCCATCCTTGACTGGATATTGGGGGAAACATAAAGGATGAGGAAAAAGCTGAGGTATTTAATGCTTTCTTGGCCTCAGCCTTTAGTAAAAGCAGTTGTTCTCCAACTCCCTGAGCTGGAAGGACAGGAATGGGGAGCAGAGTGGAGCCTCTGTAATCCATTAGGAAATGATCAGCAACCTCTACACCAGTTAGACACAGATAATCCCCTGTGGCTGGATGGGATTCACCCAGGAGTACAAAGCAAGCTGCACAAAGTGCTCACTGAGCCACTTCCCATCATTTACCAGCAGTCCTGGCTAACTGGGGAGGTCCCAGCTGACTCAAAGTCAGCAAATGGAACCCCATCTACAAGAAGGATTGGAAGGAGATCTTCACATAAAGGGTTGCCAAGCATTGGAACAGACTGCCCAGGGAAGTATTTAAAAGATGTGTCACTTTGGGACACAGTTTAGTGGTGGACTTGGCAGTGCTGGTTAATAGTTAGACTTGACGATCCTAGAGGTCTTTTCCAACGTAAAGGTGTTTCTCATCGGTGGTATAGTTGACATTTCAGGGGCAATTAAGTCACTAGTAGCTTCTGAGGCTTTGGAAGTATGATCCATAGGAGATACTAAGATTGCTTCCTGAACTGCCAAAATGTCAGCATTTAACTGTGCCCCAAACCAAAGATAAACATTTCCATCTAGTACTCGAAGAAAAAGATTTGTGATACTTTAAGGACTTGTCAAAATGGCAGTCTGATTGTCAATGGCAAGAACAATAGGTCACTCCTGCTGTGTTTGTCAAGTGACCTTTCAGATGGTTGGAGCAGTGCAATCCATACCAATCCATAATATCCATCAGTGCTAAGCTTTGGAATGAATTGACAGTTTTGGTGTAGAAAATTGTCCAGTAAATCCTCCACTGTGCTGCTTCAGCACTTCATTATGCTGAGAAACCAATCAAACCAATCAAATTGGTGATTTACTTTGTTTACTCTTTTCTCCTTCAAAAAATTGCTATTCTACCACTGTAGGATTTGTGAGAGAGAGGTTTTTCTTTTTCTCAGTGTAATTGCTTTGAACTGGTTTACTAATTTTAACTCTGAAATTCCAAAGTAGTCTTATTTTTAAAGAAAGTTGTTTACAGGATATTATTTTAATTTGTATTCTACTTTGACCATAGTTATAAAATAGCTCTTTGTTACAGTGGGGATGCACCAGTGTGAGCTGTGAAATGAGAGGTCTTTGCCTTTGGACAAAGGAGCTCTTCCTATTGTCTGAAATTCTAGTTCTTCAAGTTTGGAAAACTTTTTGTGTTTAGAGAAATGCCAACGCTCCCATTTGTTTAGCAGTATTTGCTCTAAAATAGAGGGCCTAGATCCCACAATCCAAACATTTACACGGTGTTTAGTCTCCTGAGTGTCTCATGAGGAAACCCAAAGTTTGACTTTCCAGAACATGTAGTTCTTACCACTTCCAGTAAACTTAAATGTAAGCTGCTGTGTGCTCAGCAGTTTAACTAGCCACGCTGGCATGCGATTTCCCAGACATGAGAATGAGCACCTAGATTTAAATGCACTGAGAAAAATCCTGGTTTGAAAGTTCATCTCTTTTCACTGCTTATCACAGTCTTTTGAGCTTGTCTGAAGCCATGCTTGGACACCTCATGCAGTGGAACCTGTTCTGTGATTTATCAGAATACATGTGCTTGCAGTGTTTCATACAGATACTAGATCCCAGACTAGATCCCAGGCAGCTCATGGCAGCTCTCTTAGCTTGTGAGCCAACTTGTGGTATTGTATTAGGCAATTCCTGGACAGTTCATGTTTTGTCACATGCTAACTCTAAATTCCAGACTCTATAGATCTGCTCAAAACTTGTTAGCTGAATTGGATCCTACACACATGTCTGTGCATTTAATTTGAGTATCTTGTATTCTGCTTGGGTTCTGTAAAAAAGCTGAAAATGGAGCTTGTGTTTATAGTATCAAATTGCTAAGGAATATGATTATTCTGACCCATTTAGTGTGCTGAAGGGTTAGGTTAATTCCAAATGCTTGATATTACTTCTCCACCTTTACAAATGTGATAAATGATGCTGCTTTGCATATAATGATTACTTTCCTCAGGATGGCGTTCAGGTTAGGACCCTGAAGCTGGGTTGTACAGAATCTTGGTTTATTCCCCAAGTTTTCTGTTTTCCTAGACAGGTCATTAAAGAATTGTCTTCTTATGATCTTCATTATTTGTTTCCCTTACCAGGTGGAAACATTTTAATTGCATTTAAAAATTTAATTTAAAATAAATAGGAAAAATGAATCACAAGACCTACAGTAATGAAACAGGTCTGATATGTTTTATTGTTCTTAGTTTCTGGAAGGACCTGATGTTTCTTAGAAGCTGAGTTTTTGTATTCCATCAGGCTTTTCAGCTATTTTTAGAAAATAGTAACAAAATGTTCTTGTCCTTTAATATATATATACAAAAAGAAGAAATAATTTGACCTTCTCTATATAGTTCGCTGTCCTTTTGGAAGTTGTTATTCTACCTACAAGTGCCCCTTTGTCAAAGGAAAGATATTTGTGCGTGTTCTTCTTAAATTAACTTCTACAACTAGCTTTAAAAACTAAAAATTATTATAAAAATACATAAAAGAGAAAATCTGTTGCTACTGAAGTCTGTTAAAATCAGCAAGGGACAGCATTACTGACATTAAAGAAGAAGTTAAGTGTAAAATTTTTATTTCTCACTTTGTCATGTTCCTGTATAAATAAATTCCATAAATGTCCATCATTAAACTTAAAGCCCAAGATTTTGCTTCTGACAGCACAGCTCGATCCCTGTCTGAATGATACACCTGGAAAATCCTTGTCTGTGAAATTATCCAGCAGACAAAATTTGGTTATTGTGTCTCAGCACCAGAACTGGTAGAGACACAGTTCTAGAATCCTCTGTTGCTAACTCTTCACATATAATTATTCACGATCCCTGGAGTTTTCTAGGCATGAAATCTTTTTTCATCCATAATTCTGCAGTTTTCTTGTGGCACTTAGTAAGTGACAGGGATCATAGCCCCCACATTACTTCTTCACTGCCTTAATTTTGACATTATACATTCCCATGAGAAAATGAATAGTTCATGCTTCTTCTTAATCCACCAGAAAATAACAGAAAAGTGGTAGTCAATGTGGCCTTGCCACAGAGAGCAATGAACACTGGCATCTGTTTGGTTGTTTTGTTTGTTGTTTTTTTTTTTATGCAAGAGTTCAGCTTTGTATATTTTGAATTTGTTACTGTTATGTGTACAGAGATAACATGATAATCTGTTCTACTTCAGTTGCCCTTAGCTTTTGTGCTGTCAAAATCTGTTGAAATACTTTGTGATGGAACACGATTCTCACCTGCTCTTGTAGATAACTTTGCAAGGGAAAGGTTTGTCTGAGTGTCCATCTTTCCCTCCTCAAAGGGCTTCATGTTCCCTGATGTTTTCCTCTTCTTTCCATTGGGACCACCTCTGCATTTTAACTTCTAGACAAACATAGAGAGACAATGTTTTAATTATTGTAGCTGGTGACCAGCCCATGTGTGGCACTAACGACAGTAATGACAGGGAACTGCTCCTGCCCCCTGAGCTGATGAAAGGCAATGGGTAATTGTGGGAATGTGCCTGGAGTCCCCAGTGGTGCCGCAAGGACTCCCTCCCATTTGTATCTCTCCACTTAGATGAACAGAAGTAGCTGTTGGTGTAGTTTCCCAGACCAGACACTCTCGTTTCTGTCTTTCCATGCCTTCTGTGCCACTTTAGCACTCCTCTTTTGGGTCTCACAGGCCAGGTCTTTGGGAGAGCAGGTACTCCACAACCCCTCCGTGAGCAGGTTCGGGTGACTCTGCTGACTCCAAGCCACAGAACTGCACATTACATAACTCCTGATTAGGGGTGGGGCTGTGCTTTGCTTTTATAAACAGTGGTAGTTGTTCAAACCCTGAGATGCTGCAAGATCTCACATACCATGTGGTCAATACTTCTAGCATGTCACAGTGGTTTTCAGTTAATTACCATCCAGGTCATTATGAAACAGTAATGAATGTTAAACTTTTGAAATGAGTGAGAAGAAAAAAGCCAAAGATCAGGATTCCTGGGAATGGAGCATACTGAATTACAATGCAGTCTATTATCTGATAGTATCTTCTCATCAGTGCTGTTCTGCCCAGTCTTGGGAAGCTCAGATATAGAAAGGCCATCATTTCATTTTCATGCCTGACTTTTTTTGGAGTTTCTTAGCTCAGATAATGTGTATAAAATGTAGTGGTTGACCACTGAAAATTAGAATGAAGTAATTTCATAAGTCAAAAATAAGTGAGGACTAATTAAGAACACACAGAATAAATTGGAACTGAGAAAACGTTTTATATTCTCTTTTGAGTAGAAATTCTGCCTTTCTGTTGGCACTTGTTTGAAGAAGCTATGTCACAATCTAAACACTAGATCTGCTATCAAAAGAAATTAAATTTCTTAGTAGTGTGTAGAATGATTTTTATAAAAAGTCAGTTTCAAAATCTTTAAAGTTTGGATCTCTTATAGAAATCATAAAATCATAGAGTAGTTTGTGTTGGAAAGGACCTTAGAGATCGTCTTGTTCCAATCACTCTGCCATGGACTGGGACACCTTCCACTAGACCAGGTTGCTCAAAGCCCCATCCTACCTGGCCTTGAACACTTCCAGGGATGGGGCAGCCACAGCTGCTCTGGACATCCCATTCCATTGCAGTGCCTCACCACTCTCAGAGTAAAGAATTTCCTCCTAACCTGTAATCTAAACCATATCTCCTTCAGTTTGAATCCATTCCCCCTTGTTCTGTCCCTGCAGCTCCTGATGCAGAACCCCTCTCTGGTTTCCTTCAGACACTGGAAGGCTGCTGTGAGGTCTCCACAAAACATTCTCTTCTCCAGGCTGAGCATGCCCAACTTCCTCAGCCTGTCTTCACAGGGGAGGTGCTCTAGTTCCCTTATCAACTAATATTTGTGTTTCTTTAACTTCTTTCTTTTAATACTATGATGTCAGATATTTGTAATTTTTAATTTGAACCATTTGCATTACAAATTGGTCTGAGCTTTACATTGCATTGAAGGAAGATGAGTAATTCGAAGGAAGGGAAAGAATGAAAAGTCAGAAGTGCATTAAAATGTGTATCATCAGTTGTCCTCAATCTCATTTATTAATTACTTTTATGAACGAGTAATTTGATATGAAAGAACAGTTTAGCATTTTCAAGGCTTTTTGGCCTCAGAGATTCAGGGTGCATGACAAGTGAACTACAAAGCTGTTTCTAACATTCAGCTTAAAATGCATTAGGGAGTACTTTGGTGGGGTCCATTTCAGCCTCAGAAGGGAGGGCATCACAATTATGGCACAGATTATTGCCCTTATTTCTGTGCTTCTGGCGACAAACCATCTGTATGAATTTGTTACTATTAACACAGCTGGAGGTAGTGCATGTTCAAAGTAATGCAAGTACAGGCTGGCACAGTGTCACACTTCCATTATAACTCCAGAGGGTTGATCCTTCCCAACTTCTCTCTCACTCTCGTGTTTCCATGATGCTGTTATCTCCTCTGACCTTCCTAGCCTGACCACTGCCATTGATTTTTAGCAAGTGTCATTTGTGTTACAAATTGGCCTGGACTTGAATCTGTCTGTATTAAGAGGTTTAAATTCACACTTACTGGTGGTGGGAAAAGAGGGGAAAAAATTACAGAAAGTGGGAATTTGCTGAGCTGTCAAAAAGCAGTGATCTTAAAAGAGTTTTATGGCTAATAAAGCCTTTGAGGAAACAAGCACAGAAAAACAAAAGTGTGGCCCAATGCAATAAAATTGCAGTGTCCTTAAAATGATTACGATAACAGTGCTGTGAAGTCAGGCAGCTCTCAAACAACCTGGTGAATAGCTCTGTGCTCAAAAGTTATTTGGTTACTCTCATGAATTCTGGATGAATGGAAACCATTTACAAAATTAATAGTTTTTTAACTTATGTAAGACATAAAACATGTTCAAACTAGAATAAATCCATGAAATACATTCCTTCTCTAAGCCCTCACTGGGCATGTGTGCTTCAAGATGTATGAAGCTACACTGAAGCATGGACAGAAGAGCTCAAGCTCAGACAGACAAGGCAGGCGGCTGTAACAGCACAGACTTGAAGCATCAGTGCCCAGGACTTTCATTATAGATTATCAGATGAGTTACTCTCAGGGGCACTTCCAGGCAAGAGAGATAAATATGATTTCAGTGTCTAAATGTTTTTTTAAGCTTGGTAGGCTGAGAAAGAATTTAATGGCAACACCATAAATTACTTTGATGCTAAAATGTTCCCAGTAGTCCTTGCTATGGCACTTACCTCCTCTATGACCTGGAGCAAACCCCTCTAATGTCTCAGTTTCTTCTCCATTGTATGGATAACATGCATCTTTCTTGTGACAACTGAGGCTTCCTTTGTGTCTAGAAAACGAGGAGTAGGAGTTGGAGAAGGCTGGATTCAATAGCTTTGTACTGATGGTTGCCAACCTGATGAGAATGGCGGAGTGGTGTCACTGTGTTGTGTCTTCTCCAATATGCTATGTGCTACCTAAGGCAGGGGCACTCTATCCATCCATGGGGGAGGTGTGGATGACAACATACTCCATTTATTCCCTCCTCAGGTAAATGCAACATCTTTCCTTTGCACTGTGGGGCAATGTGACTCAGATGTTGGCAGTAGCAGCTAAAAGAGGCAGTTTTGGTAAATGACCTTTCAGGTCAGAGAGCATTGGTGATGGTATGCTAAAAAGTGCCATGAAGCCAATTCCCAGGAGACAGGAGTCAGTGAAAAGATGGGAGAGAAAATCTCTTGTGGAACTTTGGTAAAGCTACATCTGTTTATTGCAATAGCATCACCAGCTGTCCCATAGGTCTGTTACTACTGAAATTTGCACACAAAAAGCTTCACATCAACCTATTTCATACTTCAGTAGCTGAGTTTTCCCATTATGTGGCTTGTTAAAATATTTACTAATCTTAGCAGAAAAAAAAAAGGTGAAACAAAAGAGAAATCCAAGAGAATTAAACTGTATCCTTAAAATAAAAGCTTTCCTGGTATCTTACAGCTTCTCTGAGATGGAGAAGTGCTGTCTGTGATCACTGACTCTGAGACCACATCAATGATTAGCTACTATTTTAAGCTACACATTTTAAGTCCTGGCTATTTATATCTGAGGGCCAGTGAGCCTGGGCCTCCAGGAGGCAGTGCCAGGGACCCTCTCCTCTCCATCTTGGCAGCACTACATGTGGAAGACCCTCAGGCCTGAAGCACCTTCTGTTGAGATACGAGACTCTCCCGGCAGAAAAGCTGCTGTTGCAGCAAACCCGCAAATTGTACCTACCCTTCAAATCAACAGGAGATAAATAGGATGCTCTTCATACTGACTTTAAGGAGAGTGAGTCACAGAGCAAGGGCCAGGGTGTCACTGCAGATTAAGAACTGGTTATGAGATAGGGGAGAAAGATTCGTCATGAACTGCTGCTTCTCAGCGTGTAGAGAGATTAGTGGTACCCCATCGGCAAATTGTCTCTGTTAGGAAGAACTATGGAGGATTTAGAAAAATTCCAGATGGATTTAAATACATTGAGGGATTAGGGAGCACAATGGTAGATGAAATTCAGCTGGAATAAGTGTGACAGAACAATAGACATTAACAAAAATAGTACTTGGGGGAAAAAAAAGTAAAGAAAGGTATTTTTTAAACTCCTCATAGTCTGTGCTCTGAGGCTGTGGAAAATTTGAAGACAAGATTTGCTGTATTTATAAAGATGAATCCTGCCCTTGGTGTGGTGGCACTTATTTTCAGACTTGAAAATTTAGAACAAGGCATGCAAATCCAGAAGGTGGTGGCCCATTTCCCAAACTAGTCTAATACATATCCCTGAGGTCAAGAGTTCAGTAGGAGATTTTTTTAAAAGAGATTTTAATAAGAATTGAGCATATACATTATCACATTAACTATTTGTTTTTAGAATTATACCATAACCTTACTTATTTTCTGAAGGAATATTCTTGCTGCAGGGTATAAAGCAAGAAGAATTCACTTGTGGTCTCTGTTCTTTGCCTGGGCTGCAGTGCACCTGGTGCACAGGGAAAGGGCATGGCTAAGGTTTTATTAAACCTGAGCTTCATGTAAAGATAAAATGGCACCATTCCAGATCTCTGGAGTCAGATAATGAATCAGCTGGACTCTGGTTTTCTCATGTATAATATTCTCATTTATTCGGTCAGGTGTTTCTAGCTGGGCTAGAGATAGATTAGACAGATGATAGGTAGGTAGGTAGGTAGGTAGGTAGGTAGGTAGATAGATAGATAGATAGATAGATAGATAGATAGATAGATAGATAGAAAGGTGTTTTGTCACTTTTTCACTGGACTTTGGGAACTGCCTTGAATACAGCCAATCTCGTAGCAACCCTCACATCTTTTGAGTGTTCGCCCACGGAATTGAGGAAATACTATTTTTTGTATACTGTTACTGAACAATTTTTTTAACATCTCTACATCTTTTGTTCTTGATTGTTAGCAGTGTGAACACAACAGTGTCCAAGAAAAAAACAAACAAGGAGAATTAAAGAACCCATGGGTTTTGTTTGTCAGAGCATTGTTTTTCCCAGGATACACTGCACCTTAGGTTTTCCTTACAGAGGCATATCTGTCTACTTTTTCCACCCTCCTGCAGAAGTTTTCCTTAACTTTCTTGGACTTTATTTCTTTGGACCTATCTTTAGGCTGTCCTGTATTTATTGATGGTTTCAGAAAATCAGGCAGTAGCACAGCTGAGGTGGTTTAAAATAACCTCCAAGTCTTGTGCTCGTGTCTGCTGCTCAGAACTGACTCGGGATCTGGAGTTACTGTGTGCTGCTGGGAATGTGCTTCCTTCAGCACTGCTCTTTCTCACTGCTTCTTTAGCCCAGCAGCAGGAACTGGAAATTGCTTTCCCACTCTATCCTTTTCTCCTGACTGCTTTTAGCAGGCAAAGCAGTCATAGCTGATGGGCACCTGTCCCTTGCCCACAGAGAGGCAGCACCCAAGTCCTGGCATTCTGGTTCCTCTGCTTCTCCTTGCCAAACAGTGCCCTCAGAATGGAGATATGTGGGAAAGAAATCGAGCCTGACACTGGCCCATGGAAGTGGGAGGTTAAAAATTATGAAGCTGCTTTGACCTGTTACAAACTGCCCCCCTCTGCTGGACTGAACACTTTGTGTTTGTTAGAGCAAGTAATGAGCAAAGAGACAGTTCCTTGCAACTCTCCTAAGTCATACCAAAGAAGCTGCTTTGGATACCTCAGAGTGTTGCGCAGCCTGAGCCCTGTGACAAACATACCTGCTCTTTTCCAGGCACGGAGGGAGGGTGACAGCTTGTGCTGGGGCTGGCCAGGCTGCTCTCCCCAGCCTCCCATCAGAAGGGAGTTTGCCTGCACCCGGTCCATGTCCACACTGCTGCCAAGTGGTTTTAGCAGCCAGAGAAAACTAGTCCTGAACATTATTAATCCTAATGGTGGACTCTTTATTTGACTCTTTAAAGCATTCCAGATGGTATTCCAGACCCATATTTTTGAACTTTATTTTTTTATGTTTAGCTTTTTATCTTCAGTGCTAAAGACACTGTGCTGCAATCAGAAAGTGGTACTGTTACAGATTGTTGCCCTGTAAATGAGCGGGTGCCAATTTGATATCAGTCAAAACAGAGACATTATTGGGAAATGGCCAGGTAGAACATCCTTAAATAATTATTTTAAACTATGGAATGCATGTTTTTGAAAATTCAATATTTAAAAAGACTAGATGGGAAAAAATTACTCATATCAATACTAAAAAACAATCTTTGACATAAAATAACTTCTTATTTGTGCCCACTAAGTGAATGACTGTTAAAAAAAATCTTAAACCCTCAAAATAAATATAGAGGTCAGCAGGACCAACAAAATTATATATTTCAGATCAGGTAAGTACCACCACTAGAAGTCACTGATCTCTGATGAATCCATCCAGGCAATAGTCAGACTAGGTCTTCTGGTAGAATTTTGTTTTGCTAACATGTGAATCAGGGGATTAAAGAACCAAATCAGAAAGAATCTTACAGTTCTAACCCAGTACTTTGAGCTGTGTATAACTCTCATTGTTTAATAAAAATTGGTTTCTGAAATTAAATTTTTCGACACATTTAGTCCATTCAGTTTTTGTTTTCAAGAGCTTTTGGTGTGTGTCTTGTTAACCATGTGTTTAGTACCTTTTCCCTTTAAAGGACCTTTCTAGGTTTAAAGCTGAAATGTGGTTGTTTCAGAATTTAGAGTGAAAGCCAGAGTGCCACATTTAGGTTCCAAACTTACAGCTGCTGGATGCTGTGCATATTCCCCAAGGATGTCATCCACTTCATTTCACATCATTGAGCTCCCTCAGAGACAGGTGAAGACATACCCACACGGGGAGGTTAGGCATCTTCTTTCTTCCACTGATTAGAAGAGATTTTTGAATACTCCAGAAGACAGCCCAGACTGCAAAGGACCTCTCCGTTTCATTGAGACATGCCAAACAAGCATGATGTTCTGGGATCCAGTGTGTCTGGTGCTCCTCTGCTGACAAGCATTATGCTTAGTGTCTTCTGCTTGTCTTCTGCTCATTACTGCAGGGTTGGGAAGTGAAGCAGCTGATGGAAGAGATCTTACTGAAGTTGGTCTGAGCAGTTTTAACTCCCACACTTGAGGAGAGTGCTCTGTGTAGCAGACCCAAGTGATAGCACTGTCCATCATCCTGTTGATGGCCCAGTGCTTTATCTTCAGGCCTAAAAGCAACAGAGGAAGATGGATAATGTGCAAGACAGAACATGACTCTTAACTTGCTTCACTCAGGAGTAAGAAAAACTTCTGGTCCAAACAGGTTTTGAGCATGTGTGTGTTTTACATTAGTAAATAAAGTGTGTTTAAAGAAAACATTAGCCTAAATAAAATGTCTCCTCCCCAAAAGTTCAAGGTTCAAGCTGGGTTCAAGCTCTACTTCATCCTCTGATTTAGATGGGTATTTAATATTATTCAAGCTGAACTCAGGTGTAGCCAAACTTTGGAACATTCTCCAGGGTAAATAAGTGGAGTGGAGATGTGACTGTGTTGAGTTTGGATCACAAAAGACAGGCTGGATGTGAGTGGCATTTACCCTCTCAGAAAACACACTTACTGATACTGCTGGGAGGACTGTAGTTAAGCATTCAGGGAACTTTCAGGCTGCAGAGAAATGCCTTGCATTTTTAGTGTGGTGCTCAGCACTGTTGAAAATGGACAAATGAGCCTTCATTGCCTGTGTTCTGATTTAAGCAAATTTTGGGTGGATCAAACCCTACCTTACTTAAGATTTTACTGGAGATTAGACTGACATTTAGGTTTAAAGAATGCAATTCCCAATGTCAGGCCTACTTCTGTACTGTAGATTATTCTTCATTTTTGCAGAAAACGATTCAATTGAACTAATCTGACAGGGCTGGCTGGCTGTCCATTATAGTGCTGCATTACAATTGCTAAACAGAGTGTTGGAAGGGCACTGGGTACAGTCTGGTAAAGACAATACAGAATTTGAATGATGGCACTAAGGGGGCATTTCAGAGTCCAGTAAGTGGGTTTCCAAAGACTCTTGGCAATTAGGAGGAGGAAAAGCAAATGAGAGCAACTGCTTGTGAGACTGACATAACCTCAGAATAACATTGAACTACATGTTGCTCTCCTCAGGCTGAGAGCAAGCTTGGCAAACACCAGCAATCAAGCCATCTGTATAACTGCATCAGAGTTTTTGCTACCAAGATGGATCAATTTATGGGATGGTTTTGACAGGCATGTTGGGAAATACAGAACATATAGTTTTCATCATTGTTTACTTCTGTTTTTCCTCTTGTTCCCTTTGACATTGCCCACTGGCTTATATTAGAGTTTGAGCTCCATTTAGTTCAGCATGCAGAGCTGGCCATGCCGCCAGTGTCTCTCCCTGCAGAACTCCTCCTGTGCCTTCATTTACATGTTTTCTTGTTGTTCTTTAACCAGGAGGGGAAACTCTGAGCCTTGAATGCATAAATCATTAGGTCCAGGTCAAAAATAGTTCATTATTCAAAGTGGTTGTTCTCGCTCATCTGATTTGTCGTTTATCTCGGGAATTTCTTGGAAACGTGGAATCCATTTGTAATATTGTTCTGGTAATTGTAGCATGAAACTGAACTGGTCCTGAGGTCAGCATCCAACCTCCAGCACTCCTCTTCTCTTGAAGTGGTCTAATTGGCCATTCATGAAGCACGTCTGGCCCATAAGACTCTTGTATCCTCCTCTGTTTGCCCACAGCAGGCCTTTAGCAAGGAAACTCAGCAGTGAGGCAGAAGTTAACTTCACCTTGATCAGGGTGCTCTAAATATGATCTAAAATTAGTCACTTCCCCTGTGCTTGGAAAGTTTGGAAAAAAAAATTTGGTAGGAGAATGAGCAAAGTTTTTATTATAAGTAAAAATTAATTTTTCACATCTGCTCCATATTTGGTAGAGAGTGATATATAGAGGCAATAGTGCTGGGCTTTCTATTCTTAGATCCAGAAGGGATGCAAGTGTAATAATAACAGTCTTTTATATAGCAATGCAGTCACCTGACAAGGAAAGTTGGTATAATTAACTTCATTTAATGAATGGTGGAAAGGAGGGTCAGGAAGATGTCTGGAGCAGGGTGACTTGGTAGACTGATAAAGACATATTCTGTTCCTCATTCATAATTTGTTCAGCTACAGATATTCTCTCACTTATGTATAAAACCACTGGAAAAGGTGGGATTGTATAGACAGATTTAAAAAAAAAAGGCTAACAAAGTCTATACATTTTGTAACAGGAACTAAGGAGAAAATTACTTAATGGGATTGTTCCAAGTTGTGCCAACTTTATGGGACCAGATTTTAGAAATGACTCCTCATCACTGCATTTTTCATGTAAATTGAAAAGTGTAATCTTTAATAGTCAATAGCAGAGGAAGATTATCATTCAGTGTTCTATTATTTAAATTACGTCTTTGAGTGGATTGTTCCTTAAAATATTTCTGTTTTCAGCTTCCTCACTGGGAGGATTTAGACATGGGAAGATACGGAATCTTATTTTCACCAGACAATCTAATTTTCCTGTATTCAATGTCCAGTACACTTTGTGGAAATGCTTTGACAATTACATAAAGTTGGCTCCCAGATCCACTCATGAACATTTAAATGGATTACACTAATTTTCAGAAGTGCTCATCAGCTCACATTAAGGTTAAGAGATATTTATTCCTGCACTTTCATTCCAGATTCATCTCTAAATAAAATAGCTTTATAGCCTAGATCCTGCCTTTTTGTTTGTTTGTTTTGTTGTGCAGACAAAACTCCTGATGAAGTTATAAGGAGCTGATTGGTTCAGTATTGTTTTAGGTGAACCAAGCAGGTGTAAACTGGAGGATTTATTTTTCACGTGGTTAAAATGGATATGGAAGTTTTCATGGTTATGTCATGATGTTAAATCATGACATCATAGTCTTGCAGTGAGCTGGGGAGCCATTTCATCTGAGGGGATAATGTAGCACTACCATATAATATCGGCTATTTTTAGCAGAGATATAGGACATATTCTGCAGAAGGTATAACTAACTTAGTGCAAGAGCCGTGCCCTGAAAAGTGAGTTTAAACAAAAGCAGGAGTAAAATATTTTGCAGGTGATGCTCCGCCAAACTTTAGAACTACATATATCTACATAAACCTGAAAGGAAAGACTTGTATTTCATTCCACATTTAATTCTTCATTGTCATTAGAGTGTCAAGGTACATTCTATCAATAATATGAGACAGAGATTGGCATCTGAGTGAGACAAAGTTCTGCTACTGGTTCAGTAGGGTCTGAATCTGTAAACTGAAAAATAACAGTCGGGGTAGAACTCACAGATATGGATGGCATTAGAAGATAAACCATTGAAGAAAGTTAGTTCCAAGCTGTAGAGAACTAGGCATGTGTCATGGTTTCAATTTATGGCTTCTTTGGCAACCATGGTATCTAAGGAAATTACACAAGTATTCCACACTTGTTTTCCACGTGGTGGGGGAGGAGTTTCCGGGCTGGGTCCTTCTATCGGGGGAGCTGGTGGAGCAGGGAGTGAGCCTGGCTGGTTTCTCCTGTAGTTGTGAGTTTTCCTAGCCTGAGTGAGATTGTTTTTGTTTGTTCTCTTTTCCTGAAGTCTTTAATTGTATTTAGTTTAAGTTTAAGTTAGTTTTCTCCACATTTTGGGTTCTTTTTTTCCCTTTCCCTTTTCCCTTCTTTTCCCCTGGGGGAAGTGGGGGCCCCCTACGTCCTGTACATACAGTGTGATTGTGAATATCAAATAATATAGTTTCTTATTTATTCAATTCAGTTTCTGTTGCATTTTGTTTCTTTCCAGTTTTTTTTTCCCTTTGCTGGGATGGCTTTGGGAGAAAGGAAGAGGCATACAGTCCAGGGCTGGCATACTGTTAAGCCAAACCTGCGACAGCATGGAATGGATCTCAGAATTATTTTAAACAGTGAGATGTATCAGATTTTGTTCTAGCTGGTTTTGTTGTATTTTAGCACAGTTAGCTTGAAAGAAGATGCAAAAGAGAAATGGTCAAGTGGAATGAGAGCAAAGGCAGGAAACCCAAAGTAAGAACTGTCCCAAGATCTCAGCTGGCAATATCTATAACATTTGCAAAGAGGTGCTATGCCATCCAGCAGTTGACACTTCCTAAGGCCAAACTCTAGAGCAAAAGCGATCAGAAATCTTTAAGTTGATCAAAAAAAGGTAGTTGTAAAATCGAATCATAGAGTATCCTGAGTTGAAAGTGACTCAAAAGGATCACTGAAGTCCAACTGCTGTTTCTGCACAGGATAACCCAAAAAACTCAATCACATGCCTGAGAGCATTGTCCAAATGCTTCTTGAACTCTGTCAGGTTTGGTGCTGTGCCCACTGCCTTGGGGAGCCTCTTCTGTGCCCATCGAGCAGGACTGTTAAAGACACTGCAGACACTATTAGTTTTCTTTGACATAGAAAGGCTTAGCCAGCCTCAAGAGAACTTGGAAACATAAATTGTATCCATGGGAGGGCCTTTTGCTGCTTTTGGTTTTGCCAGCTCTTGCTTTGTATCTCTGGGGCCCATGTAACCTGTGAGTTCTCCTTTAAGGATTCACTGTTCTGAAATGCCACATCACAGGCTCCCAAAAGAAAATGCGTGTGAGTGGTACCTGTGTTGAACATGGAACTTGAGGGCCCACAGCCCAGAGGCTCACTCTGTGCCGTGATGCTTCCAGTGCCAGCAAGGCCCATCGCCCAAAGGAGGTTCCCCTCTATCCTCACAACTCTGTGCTGAAGGGACCTTCTGCTCAGTTCAGACAAAGTGATGTGAACCCCCACCAATAACTTTTCTCCAAATCTTTGGCCTTGATAAAATAGTTCAGTTGTTGGAGTTGTCTAGAAAGTTTCTTTCCACTGTTAAAACTTCTTTCTGGAGTATCTTACTATTTGTTTCTTACCTGAACAATTATTTTTTGTTTTTCTTCCTTGGCTTATGTAACACTTTCTCTTGAATTAATTCCATAGTTGTTGCATCCTCACAATCAGTAGAGGAAACATATTGCTGAGTAAACCCCCACTCCCTAATACAGAAACTAAATTAAGCAGCCTAGAAATTAAGCGTAGTATGCAAAAGATCACAAATATTGTCTGTTCCACAAGTACTTTCTGCTTGCACTGGGCACATGTGGGAACACCATGAACAGGAGAATGGGTGGTGTTTGCAAAATTGCCTTCTCCTTATATAAACAAGATGGGTGATGTTGCTCTAAGGTGCTGTTGCAAGGCAGTTTCATTGAGTTAACGTTGTGCAGGTGGAAATGGTGTTATTCTCTCCAAGTGAACAAAGTTAAAGGCAATCACCTTGCAAACCATGCAGCACTGAGCAAAATGCAGCACTAAACAAAAGCAAAGCATAAAACACATGACATAGATTAGAAGGGACAAGCATCACCTGACTTAAGCAACCAAAGAGCTATTTCATATCATCTGAGGTCATCAACAAGTGTCAAGAAGTATAAAAAGAGGGGGACCTCTTTTTGGTCTTTGCCTCAGCCCTGTGAGGATGCACTGAGATCAGGCCTTGCTGCCATCCACACTGTGTTCTACAGGGAGGTGAATGATTTCTTTTTAATTTTCTCCTCTCTTGATGGGAAGTTTCTCTGGAAGAGTTTTTGAGAGGTTTTGTGGGGTTTGGATGGTTGGAATCTGTATTAGGTTGGGTGACTCCGTAACTGCTGTTGTTAGTTTGTTTTTCCTCACATTTGTATATATATATGATAATCTGGTTTTAATTGTCTTTCTTTTTTCTAATATGAGAAGCTTGCTGTTTTGGGTTTTTTCCTATCCCTCCTTTTCTCTTGGGGTGTGGGGGAAGACCCTTTCTCTCTGTGTTGGGCAGTTGGAATTTTGTCAGCTCAACCTAACACACTGTCATAGAACAGTAATAAAGAGTACCAGGTGATATCGATGTTGAGAATTTGGTAAAATTGCATTGGAAAATACAGTGGTTGTGATCATTCCTAGTGGAAATCCTCAAATGTGACAGTGTGATCAGTAGTAGTACTGGTACCAAAGAGTATCGGTCCTGCATATTTCCTGTACCATTATGAATGACAATTTCTTAGCCTATCAAACTGCATCTGAGTTTGTGAACCTCTGTGTTTGAGTTTGATGGTGCATGAGAGTTCCTAAGACTACTCCTGGATGCTCAGGCTTGCAAGAGAATGGCCTTCCAGCACCATTTTCTCTCCCATTTTCCCTCCAGCCTTATTTCTGGCTCCTAGCATTCTAATGCTCTGATTGCATCCCCCATTTACTGCCACTGCCTTGGCTGGTTGCAGCACATCTTGTTTTTGAAGCTGGGGAATGCTTTTCAGGGGCAGAGGGGTAAGCAGGGAGCAGGAGATTGAGCTTTTACAGGTGAGGCTCCTCGGTAAAAACCCACACCAATGTACACAGCAGTCTCTGCCTGCATCAGTCTCGTTATTACAGTAAAAGCCCACTTGCTGACACCAATCATTCCTGTAAAATTTAAGCCAATATCTTTGGGAGAAAAGATTTAATTAACACATACCCGGAGTCAGTATGACAATCTGCTTTCATAGTGATAGGAATAATCACATTTTTACCCACTGACAGCCCTTGAAATGTAAGGGGTTTATGAATAATCTATAGTACATTTTTTTCCTTACAGAATCAATCAGATTCTTTTGTTACTTTCACACAAGAACATTTCTGTCTTAGACATGTAGAAAAACTAAATTTATCTGCTGCCTTGAGGGGCTACCTCTGCTTGTGTGACAGGAGGTCTCTCGAGCATTTTGGGTTAGAAGCATGAAGGGAGGCTGAGCAATTCCATCCTAACCAAGATCCACATGAGACATCCCATTATTTAAATAGAGGTGCCCTTAGGGCAGTGTATGTAGAACCCAGTGCAAAAAAAAAAAAAAGAAAAGGA